>APFE031400537.1:46087-61587 GCA_000404065.3 Pinus taeda
AAAAAACAAACTTTGCCTTTCAAAAAGTTTAAGCCAAATATAAAAGCATTTTTTATTAAATAAAAAAGTTACGAATACTTCTTATTCCTAATCCAGACAAATATGAAAAATATAGCAAATATTCACTAACATAAAAATATTTTACAATATCACAATTAATTGAAAATATTAAAAATAACATTCATTATAATTGTAAATATTTTTTTTAAGCTCCTCCATATATCTTAATATTCTATCTTATTCATTTAAAAAAAAAAATAACAACACTGGTTTCAAATTTAGAATATACAATAAGATTCTATTCTATTAATTTCCAATAAATCTCACAAATTGTTTAGTTTCAAAATATACAAGATGGCATCCTCTTTCTCATGAGCACGGGAGAGCTTTCATTAAGAGTACGCTGCTTCCAAAATTGATATTTATATATAGAGACGCTTAATAGTTATAAGAACCAGTACTAGCATGCTGCAGATGATTGCCTTAAGTTGGTTAGATAGTAAGAGGGTTTAGCAAAGGTCAGAGTGCCCCTCTTCATGTCAATATTACTACCCACTCTCTCACAGGAGGGGCACATTGTTAGAGTTGCTGCAGGTAAAGGCATGTAGAAATCCTGAGCAATAACACAAGGTGGAGCCACTTTGATAGCTCTCAGCTCCTCAACTTCCCTTTGTAATCTTCTGTTCTCCTCTGTTAGTGTTTCACAACAACGTTTCAGAACCTCACAGTCTACTTCTGTTTGTTTCAGCTTAGTTCTGCAATCAGAGGAATTTACATAAGTATGAATATCTAAAACTGAAACTTCCATATCTTGACATATAGAGATACATTCTGTTAAACACATATATATCAAACAATATACATGAGATGATGATATTTTCTAGTGAAACCGAATTTACATAAGTATGAACATCTAAAACTGAAACTTCCATATCTTGACATATAGAGATACATTCTGTTAAACATATATATATCAAACAATATACATGAGATGATGATATTTTCTAGTGAAACCCATCGGAATATATTATGTGTATATACCATTATCAAACAATATACATGAGATGATGATATTTTCTTGTGAAACCCATCAGAATATATTGTGTATATACAATTATGATGAGGATCACCGTAATAAATATGTTTACATAACTAAATATTAATGTCCAACAACCATGATGAATGGTTAACTAAATTCATCCCAGTGCCCAACAACCATATTGATTAATGGTAAATTAAATTCATCTCAGTGAAGGCAATAGCATGCAGATACCAGGAAATACATCAACACATGCTTTAAACACTAAAATAGCTTAACAAACATAAATTTATCTAAAACGCATCGACAAAACTCTCATAATGTGATTTATTGAAAATTTTCTTACTTTTCAAACAAAAATTTATTATTGCAGTATAAATAAACATATATCCATATTACAGTCCAAAACCGAAAAAACACACATAAGTTCGTGGTATTAAACTGAATAAGCACATTAATATGAAAGCTGGAGAGTAGTGTCTTCATATTTATAGAGTCTATAAAGAGCTTTATTAGTCTATTAATCAATATTTCATGCATAATGGGAGCCCCATATCCATAGATGTATACAAGCTAACAATCAAATATGAGTATTCAGCAACACATGGCATGCAGCTCCGGACAACCAACTTACCTTGCTCTACGGTTCTGGAACCAGACTTCCACTTGGCGTGACTTCAGGCTTAGTCTCTTAGCCAATGCATTCTTTTGCTTCTGCACATGATAGCCCTTAAAAGTTAATATAATTTCACTGCAGAAAACTACCAGAAAAGAAGATTACTGAACAGAAAGTCAGATCAGGGATGTAAACTGATAGGTGATGAAACAGCTCAGTCTTGGTGGGAATGATTCATCAACACTTTGTGTTATAAAATAAAATGAATTATTTGCAACAAATATAAATTTATAATAGACTGAGTCCAATATGGAAGTTTAGTTGCTATTTCTAAAACTTTATGGATTGAATTTCTACTCATGAAGATAGACTTTATTGGTCTTAATCCTTCTCATCATCAAAAAAAGTAGAGAATGAATTCAGAAACACAATTTTCATTTTTAAACCAATGTTTTCATTTTTGCGCCCATGTTTAAAAAAGAAATGTTTTGATTCCAAAACAAAACCCATATTTATATTAAAAACCCATATGCAAAAAAGAGTTCTTATTACCTTTCTGGAATGGTTCATCTAACACATAATATGTATAACAGGCCCATTAAATCTATAAAATGCAGTGGGTTAGTTGAATACAGGCAATAGGATACACCATCTGAACCCAGTCTCATATGCAATTTGGAGTCTAGCGACCTCCTAGTTGCATATCAGAGCGAGGTTTAGATGGATCTGTGCTATTAAGTTCTGCATAGTGCAGAATCTCTGTGAACCAATATATAAAGAAATGGGTGGATACATGTTTGGATTTTGAACATGAATTACCGGATTGAGGGTATGGTGCTCTCTGAAACTTTCTTCAAGAAGAGCAGACTGTTCCTTGGAGAGACGGAGTTTCTTCCTAGGAGGAGGACTGCCATCTCCTCCTACGCTCACATGGTCTCCTTCATCCTCTTCACAATTTCCTGCTATATTTCTCAGACTTTCAGTATTTTGATTGTATAGACCCTGATCCTGATAATGGGTTCTCTCATTGACCTCTCCATCCCATGTCCCATTATCTTTTTCACCATAACGAACCATAATATCTGATAAAAAGGGAGAAACAGTGCTCACAGCTGAGGAAGAACCCCCACCACCTTCCTCGTCTGTTCCAGAAGGCAGTCTGTTCATGTCAAAGTTTCTCAGGGACCCAGCTGTTTGGCTGGACGAGGTATCGGCCAACTGAGCAGCACCCACTTCTGCAAACAGAATGAATATATACACAATTTATATCTCCCAATACTACTGGTCATATACACAATTTATATCTCCCAAACATACCAATCATATACACAAAAACATAAAGAATACACATACCAGAGCCATGAGAACGGGTGATCCCTAGGCCAGCTGAGACTGCCATGGTGAGGTCTACACTGAGATATTCTTCATGTCCCTCTTGCTTCTCAGAGACTAAATTTATATTTCTCGGCCTTGACAGGAACATATTGTATGTATATATCCTTGACTGGAATATTTCAATGTGAAGATATACAGAGAAACAAATTAACTGCGACAGCCAAGCCGTGAGCATATATAACAGACAATGGAGGTCTCCTCCAGCCCTACAAATTCCCATGTCTGAGCTGCCTGTCTACCGGCCAGACCTGTCTCCGGGAGCGATTTACCGGATGCTGCCCGTGAAGTCGTATATACAGTGTATATACCTGCGTATATTCCGCCATGTCACGAATTGCAGCCGGCAAGCGTCCGATGTGTTTTCCCGTAACCGCGCCGGCCGACAAGGGCCGTTCACGTGAGCAGCCCCTGCCCCCGCCAATCGCCGATTTTCCGGCCATACATTGGCCGACATACAGACACGTGTCGCGTCCGTGTAGTCAGAAGAGGCAATAATGGGGAGATGCGCCGCAGATTTCTCGGCTAGTTTGCCGGAATCTGGCCCTGTCGGGCGGCAAGGGAGCCGCGTGAATGATTGGCATGTAGCGCTTGCCTGTCCTTGTCCCCCTCACTAATCTCATGCGCAGGGGTTATGCTACATCACCATTAGGGTTTAGGGTGTAAGAAGTCAAAGGCCTAAGCCTAGGGACTTGTGTTTGAATTATTATTTGGTGGGTCTTGCAATGTGATTTTAATGGAAGCCCATCGGAATCATGCATGTCTTTAGGTTGGAATTGTAAATGGTTAGGAAACTATGGAGGGAGATTAAATGAGTGATTTTGTATGGTTTCTTTTGTTTTTTTAATTTAAATAGTTAGGTGAGGATTTTGTGGAGAAAAGAAGGGTTTTTCTAGTTTAATTTTGACAACTTTCTGAATTTTAGGTGGAAAAGAATGGGTTTTTTGGGTTCAATTTTGAAGAGTTCTTAATTTTCCATGTTTTAAGGGTGTTTAAGGTGATTAAAAAAATGATTCAAATATTTTTTTTTTCAAATTTATTAAAAAAAATAGTCATTTCAACAAGAAAATTGTTGTCAAACCTAAATTGTAACGTGTGGGGACAAATCATATATATATAAAAATTAATATGTTTTAAATTGAATAATTTTGTATTAATAGAATGGTAAATATTAATTATAAATATTGAAAAATTACAAGTCATAATTTAATACTGGAAAATCATAAATGGATAAAAATATATTTGGTTTAGTCTTTTTCATGAAGTTAATATTTTTAAAGAGTCTTAGTTGAGGTGATTTGCTCCAATAATTTGGAGGTAAATTTTGTACTCTTTTTATTTAGGTTCAATTTTTTAATGAGATTTTGGCCTTTTATGATAATGGTATAAAGGTAGATGTTTTGATGAAAGGGGCTTTCACAGGCGTGTTTTCTAAATAAAAAATAAAATAAAATCTTGAAGGAATTTTATAAGTGTGATTTAAAAAGTTTAAAAGTGGATAAATTCAACCTTATCTACAAGTTTATTTATTTATTTATAGTCCAACAAGTTAAAGTTTCATCATGCTCCATTTTTCTTTTGAAATTTTGACTATTTAAATTTTTTTAAATAAACAAAAATCATAAGCACAAATAGTTGACTTTGTTTAATTTTTAAATATTTGTTTTTATAATTTTATGAAAATTATTTATTCAATTGACCTAATTAAATTATTGAAACAGTTAAATTTTCATTATTTAATTTTTTTATAAATTTGATTAATATATTTTATAATTTGAATTTCTTTAACCGACATAATTAAAACTTGGCTATATAAATTTTTAATCAAATTATATTTTTATTATATATATATATGTCTCTTTAAATTTTTTATAATATTAAAATTTTTATAATCTCAATACTTGATTATACTAATATTTTTCTAAATTTTTAACCTAATTAAATAAAATGAATTAAAAAACAAATTATAATATATTTAAATTACATTGTATTAAAGATATTGACACCATATACAAAAATTAAAGGCTTAAATCATAATAAAATTGATAAACATTAAATTTCACATAATTTTTATTAAATAATTGTAAAAAAGTTAAACCTAATCTACACAATATCTAAATATTCTACTCAATAAGGCTTCAACCGTTATGATTCCATACATCCCTATCCTTGTAACATGGTGGGTAATCTTTGCTCAATTGGCTACCTAGTATACATTTTCCAAGATGATAATTATGTCCAGGGATAATTGACTTTACTTACTTCTTGCTCCCTGTGGAAGCATTGGGATTTGCTCTCCATATTCACACTTGCCTTCCTAGGCAGAGGGAATCACTCCAGGACATGGTATAAAGCATGTTCTCTCGCAAAGCATGGAAGCAATCAGGGGTTGTCCCTGGGGAATGGGACAAGTGTGCCTTGCATGCTTGCTATATGTTGTCATGTTGGGTTGTATTAAAATATTGTACATGAGTACTTCTTTCCAAAGTTGCCACATCATCATTATCCTTTCGAAAAAGGTTGGCTCATCATAATTGATGACCCCACTAACTTAATAATGGATGTAGTGTAGGGAGTATGGTAGACAATATGGGGTTATGAAGGATGGTCCCACATAAGACCCATGGTGTCGAAACTCCTTTTATTTCATAAGGGTAGTGATGATTGCAACACAAGCAGTGAGAGGATTGGCAACAAATAATTGAATTATTAAGGTTGGCTTTTTCAATGTCAGAGTGAAAGGTGATGATCCCATGTGAGAGGATGGAAAAGTCCAAATATATTATCTATAAGAAAAGGTTATTAAATTAGTTTGGTGGCCCTTTGGCATGTTAAAGTATTACATTAAATAAATATATTATCTATAAGAAAAGGTTATTAAATTAGTTTGGTGGCCCTTTGGCATAGTAAAGTATTACATTAAATAAAGGCTATTTTTGTTCATTTGGTTGTTGTGGCTTCATGTTGTTTAGTCAAATGTTTTGCTTTGATTTGATTGAGTATTTTGATTAAGAATATATGTTTAGGAGTATAAATGTTGTTTTTGATTTATAAAGATTATATTATAGTTTAAATTTAATATTTTATTCTAATTAAAAATATATATTATTTTAATAAATGTATCATGTTTTTCAAGTTTTTAATATTTTTTAAAATTAATATTATTTTTATAAAATTAATAAAATAATAATTTTGCCAAAGATCTAATATGACATTCTTGTTTGAAATCTCTATTAATTAATTAAGAAAGTTGACTAAACCATATATCATAACAGGATTATAGCAACCGCCACCAATAATAAAAATAAATACCTTGAGAAGCACCCTAACGTAATATTTTTTTAAAGATTTTGTTTTTATATTTGATTGAACAATATTAGTTCGATATTTATGTGGATGTTTAATATCAATCAATATAATAAATAAGGTTATTTGTGACCCATGTAACTATAATTGAAATGATAATGTTTATTATTATTATTATAAGATATTTAATTACATTTATACTTTGTCAAATACTTAATTTTGATAATCAATATAATAAATAAGGCTATTTGTGACCCATGTAAATATAATTGAAATGATAATTTCTTCTCTATTATTATAAGATATTTAATGACATTTATACTTCGTCAAATACTTAATTTTGATGTTTTTAATTAAAAATTCAAAAATAGTAAAAATTAATCTAAAGTTATTATTATTTTTTTAAAGTTAGGTATTTTGTATTATGTCAAAGTATAGGGCTTCATTTATGGTATATTAAACAATATTTTTAATTGACTATATAATGGAAAACGAGCTGTCTTTAGTGAGACTTTTTGGAATATTTTGCGGTGGGTTTTTCTCGTCTAATGTCTTTAAAATTTGGTAGAAATTTATTGAAATCACAAGTGTGATGGGTAACCCTTGCAGAATCGAAGTGCCCTAGGGGCTTTTGAGGGTGTTGAATCCATATATACAGTCAAAAGGCCACTTTAAATAACACAAATCAAGATTTCACCTCAAATTTTTCCACTGGGTTTCATTACCGGAAAGTCCAAAAAGTCGCCCTATAGACAACTCCTAATGGAAAATACCTCTAAAAATCACATTATTTAACCCCCTATCAATACGAACCCAATACACTTTTCCAATTTAAAAAACCCCTACTTTCACTAGATATTGCAGGTATTCATTTTTTCATTAACATTTTTTATATCCCTTTATATTTTTTCATTAACTTTGAGCTCCATTTTTTATACTCGTCAATCTAAAATCCCTTTACCCCTTATTACATGCTCAATATATTATGTCATTTTTTCTCAATATATATCCCCCAATATAAATGCACGTGGTATGGTATGGTATTGGTCCCCCAGTGAAGTCCCCGTATGCAAATGAGGATTATATAGACAAAATTTTTTGTGTTACTGATTTGTTTGAAGGGAAATTAGACTCGTAACATAAGTTCAAAGTCTTGAGGTTGCTAAGACGTTGTCTAACTAGAGCATCTTCTAAATAAAAACTTATAAAAATAAGTTGGTTGTGCTAGACCTTGACATGCATCGACATGAGAAGACCAAAAATACTACTAATGTTGCAAACAAAAAACCAGTGAGTCATAACAACTATTAGGTAAAGTCTCAAGTTATCCACACTGGTTTGTCACCGCCCTCATTTGAGGAGAAGAATATGTTGGTTGATCCCTTGGCTAGAATAATTAGATTGTCGTCTATACGATCATTTTTTTCTTTAGCTCTACCAATCTAATGAAATTCTACCGCTGCGTTCCATTATAACTCCCTATGCCACTTGCATTATTCAAATGACATTTAACCTCTCGTTGACTTTGTGTCATAATTGATTAAATAACAAGAACACGTACAAAGCACCAAATATCATTAGATCCTTAAACTAACAACCTAACAAGGAAAATACCTACTCTTAAATACCCTCTTAAAAATATTTTATCTTTTTTATAAAATAATGATATAAATACTTTATTTTAATATTAACTAAAAACTCAAAATTCTTCAAATTCTTTATTAATGAAAGATGAATGCATCTCATTCATATATAAATATAAGTAATAATGTAAAGTTATTTCTATAACCCATTGCATCTATGATGCCATTATTTTTGTCCTTTATCAATGAAAGATGAATGCATCTCATTCATATATAAATATAAGTAATAATGTAGAGTTATTTCTATAACCCATTGCATCTATGATGCCATTATTTTTGTTCTTTATCAATGAAAGATGAATGCATCTCATTCATACATAAATATAAGTAATAATGTAGACTTATTTCTATAAGTCATTGCATCTATGATGACATTATTTTTTTAATGATAAAGAATAGTATAATTATATATAATTATTTTTTAATTTTATTTATAATATTAAAATATTAAAAAATTCTATTGCATTTTGGTTGTATAGTAATATTTGAAAGAACAAGGTTTTAAGTTATAATTATAAATTTAGTACAATGTTTTTTCTAATAATGTTATGGAAGTCTTGAGATTAAATGTTGTTCATTTTTCTTTTGGAGACGTGTGAATTTTTCTCACTCTTTGTTTTTATAAGCACATATATATTCTCTCTTCACATATGCCACATGAAATAATACTCCATCCATATTGTTTGATTAGTATTATTTTGTCACCACATTGTTATCATAAAATGACATTAAGATGTTGATACTATTATTTTAAGGCATACATAAGTTTAGTCTTAAATAAATGATATAATGTTCCAAGTGATCCAAACTTAAATAGGAACACAATAGAATACAGATATAACCATAAATACAGATATGCAACAAAAATAACACTTCATCTCATCAACATCAAAGAACTGAAATATGCTTACATACATAATAGAAATAAACTAGCGTGTGTGATAGCATCTTAGCTTGTACTTAACATTGGCTTTGTCCAATATGTCATGGACCTGCCGGAGAATGTGTTAAATGAGCTCAATGAAGTTGCTAGCCCTATCAGCGTCGAACTGGACATGAGCCGAATCTACTTGAGTAGCTGCAAATGGTATGGCCACATCAATGGGACATAGTGGATAGAATCCCAACCCCACCTAAAAAGGGAGGTGGCCAATTGAGATATGGAGAGCTCTGTTATAGCTATGCTGGACATAGGGGAGACTTTCATCCCATGTGCATGGATGCTTCTAGTTGTACATGTGCATAATGTGTACGATCATCCTATTGACGACCTTTTTTTGACCATCGGTTTGGGGGTGGAAAGTCGTGGACTTAGTGAGCTTGGTATCCAACATCGACCAGAGACTTGACCAAAGTGTATGTAGGAACTTATTGTTCGGATCTAAGATAATGGACTGTGGGATCCCAAAGTGTACCCACACCCATTCAAAGAAGAGATTAGCAGTGGCTTTTGTTGTGATAATAGTCTTGCAGGGCACCAAAATGACCATCTTAGATAATCTTTCGACAACCATGAAAACATAGTCATTTCCATGCTTAGTAGAAGGAAGGCCTGACATGTAATCCATGGAGTTGGATTCCCAAGGTCGACTAGGAGTAGGTAGAGGAGTATATAGGCCTTGCTTCTTGATGGTCGGTGTGGAAAAGGCACAGGTAGTGTAGGATCTTATGTACTTCCCAACATCATGTTGAAGATTTGACCAATAAAAATACTTTTGCAACACTGCCACTATTTTCTCTACCTTGAAATGTCCAACGACCCGACTATAGTGCATCTCCCAAATCATCTTGGCACACTCGCTTGAAGGAACATAGAGGTGTCCTAGGTGGCATAACAATGCATCTTGGACATGAAAATTTGGAATTTAATTTCCTTCCAGGAGCATCTGGTATGTGTTATCGAATTATGGATCACTCTTGTAAAGATGCAGCCACCCCAATGTCTCATGCCCACAAGAGTCAAGCACAGTGGTCAGCGCCATCACCGATGATTGACTGAGGTAGTCTGCAACATTGTTGGTGTTGCCCTTCTTGTACTTAATGTTCAATGGAACTGTTACAAGTAAGTGTACCATTTCTAATGGCGATCGTTCTGCAACTTCCCTTATTTTTGTATGAACTACATGGGTTGGTGGTCTCTGTGGATGATTGTTTCCTTCCCCAGAATGTAATGCTTCCATTGTCAATAGGATTTCAAAATGGAATACATCTCTTTGTCATAGGTGGGATACTTTCTGGCTGTGTCTGAAAGTGTCTTACTGTGATATGCCACTCGATGCCCTTGTTGAGTAAGAACTGCACTAATAGCATAGTCAGAGGCATTTTTCTCGACCTCAAATGGTTGTTGTAGGTTTGGTAAGGTGAGTACTGGTGCAGAGAAAGGCGATGCTTCAACTCAGTAAACTCCTTTTGTTGGGATTCAAATCAAAATAATTTTTCTTTCACTCCTCCCTTGGTGACTTGACTCAAAGGCCAAGTGATATTAGAGAACCCCAACACGAACCTGCGGTAAAAATATGAACGACCCAGAAAGTTGCGGAGCTCTTTTAGAGTGGTTGGGGCTAGCCAATCCTGAATGACTTGTATCTTGGTTGGCTCCACATGCAAACCCATCTCATCAATGATGTACACTAGATATTGAACCTAGGTCATACCGAAAGTGCATTTCTCTGAATTGGCACACAACTTATGTTGTCGTAGGGTTTGGAGGACATGTTGAATATGGTGGAGGTGCTCTTCCCAACTATGGCTGAAGATTAGGATGTCATTTAAACACACCACCATGAATGAGTTGGTGAAGGGTCTCAAAATGTCATCCACCAACCTCATGAAAGTTGCAGGGGCATTCGTCAACTTGAAAGGCATGACCATCCATTCGAAAAGGCCCTCCTAGGATTTGAAGGCAATCTTCCACACATCAGAGGGTTCGATTTGTACCTGGTAATAAATGGACTTCAAGTAAATCTTGCTGAAATATCTGGCCCCATTGAGCTGGTCCAAAAGGTCATCAATCGGTGGGATTGGATACTTATTCCAGACAGTGATCTTGTTCAGTGCCCAGTAGTCAATACAGAGTCTCCAGGTCCCATCCTTCTTCTATACCAACATGATCAGGCTCCCACAAGGTGATCAACTTGGCCTATTGTGCCCTTTCTACAACAACTCTTGAATCTTCCTCTTGATTTCATCATTCTCTAGAACAAAGCGTCGATAGATTGGTCCATTGGGTAACAATGCACCCGGGGTCAGATCAATGGAGTGCTTGACCTAACAATGTAGAGGTACCCCTATGGGTGAGGTGAAGATGTCCTTTTACTCCTCTATGACCTATTCCATCTGTAGTTGTTGTGCGGAGGAGCCTTGTCTGGAGCCCTAACTCCTTATACATTGACCTCATTGGGGACATACAAAGAAAAATAGAGAAAGAGAAAACCGCTCTAATACCATCGATCCAAACTTAAACAACAATGAAAAAAAATACAGATATAACCATAAATACAAAAATGCAGTAGAAATAACACTTCATTTCAATAATATCAAAAAACTGAAATATGCTTACATATATAATGGAAATAAACTAGCTCGGGCGATGGTAGGTTATCTCTAAGAGGAGATGTGGCAGTTACATGCCTCTGAACTGTGTTACAATGAGGCTCGAGAGCATATTTATGATTGAGAATCAATGGAAAACCCTAAACATCCAAAAACCTAACCTTAGGAGATGAAGCGCCAAAATTGTGGGCCTCAGTGGGGTAAATTGGTACATCAACTTCTTGGGATCGTAACTTCGGCATATGATCTCCATTTGATGCACACGATACCTCATTAGAAATATTTATCTAAAGACTACAAATTTTGACTACAAACATTAGTTAATATCTCACATTTTCTCATTCCAAAAAACCAACGTTTAGGGCCTCAAAATGACTTTGGAAGTTCAGGACATGAAAAACTGCCAAAAACAGTAACTTGTGCTACAACTAAGGAAACTGAAAGAAATAATGGTACAATGGTGGGGGTCCATGTGGAATAGGTGGGTGGCAACCAATATCCACCTGGATCACCAAGGGTAATTTTTAGTACTAAACGCAAGTCCCTAGCGAGATAGGGAGATGATTGAAGTCTAATTGATAAATATATAATAGATTTTTACGAGATATTTTTAAGTTAATGCAGCATAAATTAAAATGGATGGAAAGAGAGAAAAGTACGTAAACAACGATAATTTGATTCTTGATCTTAATGAATAGCTAATTAATCCAAACTTTCACCCATAAGTTCAATTTAACATTCACACACAACAAAACTGGATCACCTTCATCATTCCTCTATAAGCATTTCACAAATATAAAAATGTATCTAAAAGCATTAAACTATTTGATATCATGTTTATAGATTCTATGCCAATTCCATGAATAAAATGTAAAACATATAATATGCAACAAGAATTGGTGGGCTGGGAAAGGTTAGGGTGTGGGGTGGTAGGGGATAGGGGTAGTGGGAGGAGAAGATAGATCTACAATAATGATATTGACAATTCTATAATAAGAATAATGATACATAATGTTGACGCATAAACCTCTTCACTTGATAATGGGTTCCTCCAAACTTTTCCACCGTTCAAACTCTTAAATGGGCAAGGATTATGATTCTATCAACATAGGGGAAGCTAATGAGAGCCTCAATGAAACTAAGGGAACCATTGTCAAACTTGGAGAAAACATGGATTTCTCTCAAGAGGAATGGGATAGAGGGTTTCCCACTTTAGTCTATTCTTCCAACATAAGGGCATATGGATGAATGTTCCATTATCCTCTTCCAACCATGAAACCTCTATTGAAGTACTTGTGAGTAATTTTAAGTCATTAGGTCTCAAGATCTAGGTTGCAAATATGTAAGGCATATACTTCTTATCCTTAAATCCCATAAATTTTGTATGTTTTATATTTTGTAGGTCATTTTGAATGTGTTAATGTATTGTTGATTAATGAACTATGAGTCATTTAGGTAGACCATGAGCAAAAGGAAGCTTAATCTAGATTAAGGTATGGAAGAATAGAAATTAATGAGTAGGAAGTGTTAAAATCCCATGCAAATATTTATGGTCATGGATGAAAAGAATGATCTTAATTTATGCCCCTAATGTGTGAGGGAGAAAGAATAATTAATGGTTGAAACATTTTAAAACACTTGGAATTTTGGTAGGATCGAAAAGTTTATTGTAATAAAAATAAAAAGTATAATACGACTCTCTTTCCTAGAGTGGGGATAACCTTGCTTAGGTGGAAAATAATTATAGTAACCAATTCAAGTACATTGCATATATATGAAGTATATATAGTGTAGAATCAAGAGCATAAAGAACTACACAATGGATCCATGTTAGGAAATGATCAAGCACAAGCAGATACAAGGCATATCTATCTCTTACTGTACATTAAGAAAATAATGGGAACTAAGAAAAATATAATTGGTTCTCCAAAGAACCAACACAACATAATTAAGTCGTACTACAAATCAACTTGAGTGTAACATCAAAGAGAGATATCATCATAGTCCAAGGTCTTCAACCCATTTCCATTAGCAAGTAGTACCAACACAATATAAGTAAGTGGTATTGCAAATCAACAGGATACCATCAAAGTAAGATATCACCATAGCCTAAGGTCTTTAATCCAAATCCATCACCAAGTATAAATTACATGGGAGAAATAATCTAGTAAGTGGTCATTAATGTTTATAATTTCAAATGTGAGGCTACCCATTTATAATGAAAATTGGAACCAAGATACCTAGTACATTCTAGTAAGTGTTAATAGATGTGTTAAGATTGAACTCTTGTGCAATCAACCAATTAAGGGTCATTTATGAATACCAACTATCTAGTTTGAGGGAACATGCACTAATCATTGGAAACCCCAAGGTATAATAAACATCTATCAATATCAATCTTAGAGAAAAAGATATTCATTGGAATGAGGGCATTAAGGATTTTCACATCAACCAATATGAGCTAGGAATAGGAACATAATTTTATTTGATTTCTTGGAAAGTAACCAATTAAAAGGACATATCACCAAGTATATCTTTTAATTATGTTATATGAAAGTGACATGCAAGAAAGGCCCTTTAGTTAATAATCAATGATGAAAATCACTATAAGAGGCGATGTATGCATTATTGGGGTAATGGAATCCAAGGTGTAGTGTGCATCCCTCTATGTGAATAAAGGTAGTCTCATTGAGAATAGGGGAACCAATTAGTTAGCAATCAATGATGAATGTCATTTCCTACATGTAAGGTGACCTACCAATGATGATCTCTAGTACTATCACCCAAAGAAGTTTATTATAGTCAATAACAGTAAACCTACTAATCAAAAGGTAATGATGAAGCCTTTTGTACTAGCATGAGAGAACAAGAATTAGATGTAAACTAGGGAAAATTTGACTCAAGGAATGGATGACATGGATAGTTGGAACAGGTAAGGATTACTTAAACTTTTATTTCGACATATAAATTCCTTTAAACGATAGCATGATAGTTATTTGTGAAATAATTGATGCCAAAGGAGACCAATGATGTAGGCCATTAATGAAAAATGCATTGAGCTATAACTCTATAATGATTGGAAGAATAACCAATTTGAAGGAGTTTGAAGTCAAACTCAAAATCATGGTACAAATTCTAAAGTAATACTAAAATTCAACTATGAAGACAAGAGACTCATAGAAAGTGCTATGTTCATGGGTGACAGTGATGGATTGTTGCCAAGCTTTTGTAAATAATGCATATATATTTCAATTATTTCCTCTCTCTCTCTCTCTCTCTCTCTCTCTCTCTTTGATAATTGTGTTTATATTTTCTATATCAAAAATCTTTAAAAGGAACAAAATAATGCTAAAAATATAGTGAAAAATATATGTGCCATCAAGTGAGCAACTATGTCAAAGTGCATGGAACAAAAAAGGAATATTCAAGACCTATGCAAAGAAAATAAGAAATGAAATATGTAGGTTATGGAAACTCATGAACATGCATAAGTGTGTATCTAGGGAAACACATGTTTGAAATGCATGAGTGAGAGATGCAATGACCAAACATAATTAAGAATGTGGTAGTAGTAAGAAAAGTCCTTAGTCAGAGAGTTGGGGTATTATCAACAAAGTATAGAAAAGAACTTCAATTATTATTTCCCAATTGTTAATGTTTATGATAGAAATGCAATGAGAATAAGAAGGAGAAATATGTAGTAAATAATGATTGGGCTTGATAACTATGAGAAACTTGTCACAACACTTCTTGATGTACCTACACTAAATTAAACAAATAAAACCTTTTTTCATTTTTCGATTAACATGTTAGATAAGAAAAGTAAATTGAAAAACATAAACTCTAACAAAATTTAGGTGAACAACTGTTACCGGGAATAGTGTCCACTTGGAGCTGCTATTCCCACTAAGACTAGTAGCTATCTTAGAAACAAACAAGTAAAGTCTACTTT
>APFE031400551.1:4415-14502 GCA_000404065.3 Pinus taeda
GAGAAATAAGGTGAAAGTGAAAACCGGGTTGGGAAATGAGAAATTTCTAGAGCAGCACAGGGCATTGAGAAACTGCGCAGAACCCCGAGAGGGTGTTTTCGGGGGTCGGCCATTCCAAGAAAGCTTTCTGGGTTTTTCCGGGTTTCTTGATTAGAGACCGAATCCAGAGTTTTAGCTTTTTCCAAGGAGGGGAGCAGCCCCAAATCATCATTTGTTTCCTAGCAGCAGCAGCAACATCCACGCAGAGAGGTCATTCTTGTCATTCTAAGAGTATTTCTTCACTTGCCTTGTGCAGGTCAAGGTGCCATCGATCTAATCACCTCTTGTACTCATTTCATTGCTCAGTATAATAAAATGGCTTAGTATTTCTCCTTGCATTTCTTGTGTATCTGCCTATATTTCCAGTTTACATCATTATATGCTATTCCACTGTTATTTTATCACTTCTGGGTTATTATATCATTTGCACATATTTGGTTGGAGTTTTTGCTGGGGTTTGAGGAATATTCTGGGTTAGGAATATTACATTCCCTGAGGAAAAATTTTCCTTCGTGTGTGCTCTTCTCTCTTCCAACCTGATGCTTGTTCTACTTTAGCGTACTGCTACAAAACTCTCTACGTCTAGCTAGAGATATGCCCAATGAAGGACTGATCTTCTCCCTCTACCTTTGGAATTACTTGATCTGGAAGGATCAAATTTTTCTACCCTTCTCTTAGAAAAATCAAACTTCCTTATGTAACTCGGCCTTCTGGAAAAAAGACTACGCTTCCCCAGGGAATTTCGGCCTGCTGCACACACTGAGCAGTGAAATTCCTTCATTTCAACTCTAATCTCTCCGACTGATCAACTTGGCTCCGATACCACATGAAAATTCCAATATGGAATCCCTATTGCAACAACTGGTATTATTTATCCTAAACGTTAATTGATTTAACAATTTATTTGCTACAACAAATATCGAAACAAACACACTACAACCTTCACAAATAAAATTTTGCAGAAAAATAAAACGTTGGAAGCTGAGAAATGCTATCACACACACATAAAATATAACACAATTATTTTTGGACAAAAGCACCCGTAAAAACCCAACTTGGGATAACCAGTGCAACAACTGAGGATTTTATTATTATGCAGCAGTGAGAAATTTTGAGTACAACTAGATGCTGAAATTTGGCAATCCTACAGAGAAAAATACTAGAAAAAATCTAGTGAGGAATTTCCTCACCCCACAAGCAAACCCTGGCACAACCTAACTTCAAAAAACTCGGCCCTCTATGTCATCCTCTGCGCTACACCGCGCAGTCTTCTTAGCGTTAAGCCTCTGACTGGTTTCTGATGAAGTCGTTCTACCTTCTGCTAGCTGGGAAAATGCTTCTCCAACACTCTGGGACTCCTTCCCAACCTCTAGAACTGAAGATGCCTTTCCCTCTTAGCAAAACGAACATGCCTCTAGAAGCTACTGCATAGTCCCTACGTCAAATTCTCTGTGGCTCTTCTACCTCTTTGCAATTGCACTCACTAGATCTAGTATACTTCCTCCAACCTCACTATCTATGCCCCTCACGCATTGCTTCAATCTTTGGCTCTCTCCGACAACTAACTGCTGCTACTCTGAAAATCGATCTACCATGAAATATAACTGCTCAAGTGTATTCTCCATCACCACATCCTCCTCTTATAATCCACTATTGGAGCACCAACAACCAAGATTAAAACATAATCAATGGCTAGGATCATCTCTGGATCGATCCGTGTGAATTTCTAGACTATTATCACCTTATCTAAATTAATACTGAATAATTAACCATATTCCCTAAGTTTAGACTTAGGAAATATTTTAAAAAATGGTTAATAACATAATTGAGAGACTTCTAAGCAGAATTTCCAGAAACGATTTTTGGGTTTTGGAGATCTCATGTATTCTAGCCTCTCCAACAAATTTTATGGCTAGAACACTTCTGATGCTACAAAAACTAACATACATAATCATTGGTGGAATAATGTTCTGTTGATAAATTCTGAGAAATTAGCCACAGGCACTACTATACCAGCTGAACAAAACCCAGAAATATCTCACGAACCTAAGTGGCGGAAATGGTCCCTGAAATAACGGTTCCCTCCTCCAATAATTTATGTTGCTGACTACTGAATGCAATTAGGAATTCGATTCTCAAGAGTACTCTGAAATTTACGCAAAATTAATCCTAGCCTCCTCTCATAAAACTCACAAAAAACCAAAAAGGGTTTGGGCTAAGCCCAATGTGCCCTAGTGACCCCAATTTGTGCATGGACCTCTACTTGGCTAGCAAAACTGGTTGTAGATGAAATTTGCTACAAAATTCTCCAAATCTCTCCTAGAAAATCTCCTCCCCAAATTTTCCCTTATTCCTCCGTAGCAACACTATAGATTCTCCTTACCCAAATGATTGCATAACAATGCCCAGTGAGCCCCTGCGCAGTCCAAGAATTGGAGCAACTCAGCTATCCCAAATGCTTCACCAAAAATCTTGCAAATTGACAAGAAACTCCAGCGCTCTTTGTGGAAGGATTCTCTACTAATTGGCCGGCCCAGATTCCCCTTTTTGCTGGCCCTCCCAAGAGTCACAATTTCTATTCTGCATCCAAGGGAAACTTGCTCCAGCTAAAGAAAATAACTGTAAATGTGCTCAATGGAAACTCTAAACTGAGCTCCCCAATTACCTCACTAGGCAGACACTTGAAGTTCTCTGAAATGAGGGTGGAATTCCCACTCGGGAATTCCTTATGCTGAACAACAAGGTTGTTTTGGCTAAGCAACTCAAGAGAACTAATGCTAAATTGTCAAATGATCCAAAGTACCAAATGGGGACCTCCAAGATCTATTTATAATTGTTGGCCCTCTCTCCTTTGGTGGCCCCCACCTTCCACTAATTCGCACCTCTTCCTTTCTCTCTTCTCACTAGTGCAAATTGCTCCATTGGGTCGAATTTCCTTCTCTTGCGGCCCCCACATTCCACTAGAGCTTTAATTTTCTATTTCTCCCAAGTCCCATAGTCAAAAATGCCTCCAATGACCAAATTACAAAATTGTGCTATGCTTAGCACCTCCCCAATAAACTCCATTAATACCCTCAAATAAAAAATCGAAATTTGGGATATTACAGTCCTCCCCACCAAAAATTGCTTGTCCTCAAGCAATTCCTGAACAAGCGCCCTCTTTGATTGTGGATCCTCACTGTCACTGCAAACTATACCAGGGTCCCAAATGTGCCACTAGGTCACCCATGATCTCTGCACTACCCTATAATGCAGGAGTCCCTCAATACCATGATCCAAAACCAACTTGATCATCATGAAGCACCTCTTGCTCCACTCACTATCCAAGTAGTCCATCTCATGCACATTGATGGTGGGCCCCTAAAGATATGGCCCAATCCCTATGCTAATCAAGTCTCCCCTGCATGAGCTCCTCTTGATATCCTCCTACTGACCAACCTGCCATGATGATGAAGTTCCCCACGCCATCAATGACTCACTAAAGCCCAATAGGGAATTAGAATGATCTTCCCTGTAGTAGCTAGCTCATCCCTAAAGGTTGTTGAGCTGCCAAGAACTGTGATGCCTGGGTCCCATGCTAGCCTCAAAAGGGTGCCACTTGTTGATTTCTGGTAGCATCAAAAGTGCTTTAAGCCTCAAAATTTGCAAGGAGGCTTGGACACTTATATTCCACAATACCCATAAATCATTCTGGGAAATTCCACCCAGAATCAGTTTTATTAAAATAATTAATTTTTTTTAATGGGTGCCTAAGTCTAAACTTAGGAAATTAAAATAATTGAAGGGTATTAATCTAACTATGGGTGAAACTTCTAGAAGAAGACAAGCATCAAGATAAAGTGATATGATCCATTTATTAGGATCTAATCTGGGTCGTTGATTGATCAACGAGAGGATTATAAGAAGAGGCTCATGGGAATTTGGAAAACACATCAAGTGGAGATCACAAGATCGAATTTCTGAAGCACAGTAGTTGTTAGAAGAGGAATCCGAAGTGATATTTTGTAGTGAAGGGTAGAGATAGTATCTGGAGGGAAGTTTTTTCTAGGTCGGAGAGTAAAAGGCAAAGAGGGCAAAACAACGTCCAAAGAGGCTGACGATGGGTCACGCAAAGCTACATTGTGGCAGCACAAAGCCTAAGAGAGAGATTGAATTCCTACTGAGAAAATCAAGTTTTAGAAGCCGAGAGTCGGGGTGTGAGACCGAGAGGCTAAAAGATGAAGTTTCTAGCCATCAGAGGATCAGAAGGAGGGGTAGCGCAATCCCAGCAGAGGTGACGCAGAGGCTACCTGGGGTTGACGTAGTTCTGCGAAGTGGCTAACGCAAAAGCTCATGTCTAATGAGATCAGAATCGGTTCTTCTAGTGACAAGGTGAGATCATCTCACTATTTGTTTTGCCAAATTTCTCTCTATATCGGATAGCTAGTTGGGCATCTAATGAATTGTAATAAGAATCACTACTGCTTAATAATAAAACCCTCAATTGCTGCACTAGTTTTCCCACATTGAGTTTTTACGGGGACTTTTGTCCAAAAACAACGGTGTAATGTGTTGTGTATTTCTTTCTTTCTCATTTTATGGTTTTCGCTTATAATTTGATTGGTGAAGACTATAGTGTATTAGTTTCGGTCTTTACTATAGGAAATAGTAAATAATTTGTTCAGTGATTAACAAATAGAAGGAACTTAATCAGTTGCTGCAGTGGTGACTCGGGTATTCGAATTTTCACATGGTATCAGAGCTGTAGGTGAAACAAGACAGTAGAGCTAGAAGAGCCTATCGTTGAAGAGAAGGAGGGTTGAAGTGTTGTGTAGGCAACATATCGAATCCCTAGAGGGATTGCGCAATCCAGGCCAGGAGGGAAAAGATTTTCAAGGAAGGTCTCTCTCTGAGTGAGTCGACAGAGAGGTAAGACTTCCAGATCGAATTCTACCAATGTCAGAGGGAGCAGTGCAACAACTTTAGCAAAGAGGCAGTTTTCTGGTGTGACTAGTTTTCTGCAGCAGTTATCGGGGCAGAAAATCGTCAGAAGGAAGAAGGGAGACACTCTTGAGGGAATTCTTCCTTAGAGGACTTCCAACCAATAAGTTTGAATTCTCAGTTACTGAGCAGCAGATCTACTAACTCCAACAGGTAGTGCGTATACTAGCCCTATCGCAGCGCAGAGGAGAAAGGAAGAAGTTCGACACTTTCGTTGGCAAAGATGGCAGCCAGTGGGTTATGAGATCAGGATTGGTTAGATGGTGCATCCAACAATGTGATCTGGAAGGCAAGGATGTCATGCCTTATGGAAGAACATTTTCTCAAGATCTACGTCGACAGTGTGGTAGCTGAGCCCGCAAATCCAGACCTGCTCAAAACGTACAAGGGAGAGATGGTGAAGGCCAAGTGGATGATCCTTGATAGAGTGAAGGATCATGTAGTATGTCACATCTCAGACAAAGTGACTACCAAGGAGATGTGGGATGCCTTTTCCACGCTATATCAGGGATCTTCCGAGCAGTGGAAGATGTACTTCGAGCCAAAGATGATATCCACACAAATATAGAAGGGGGAACACATTGATCCATTCCTTGAAAAGCTTCAGGAAACCCGAGACGAGTTGGCAGCTATGGGGTCATAACCTCAGACTACTGAGATGGTGAGGCTGGCTCTAAATTCAGTCTCAGAAGAATGGCAAGTGTTTATCCAGAGCATCTTGGGCAGAGAAAGATTGCCAAATTGGGAAGGGATGTGGGTCGTTCTTCAGCAGGAAGAGATGAGGAGAGGCTTAGTCAAGTGCAAACTTGACAGTAGCAACAACAGCAGTGGGACAAAGTCGAAGGACGAGGATGAGAATGTAGCCCTCACATCTAAGGGGCGGGAGGAGCAGTAGAAGAAGAAATATATTTCGAAGTGTGGTGAACTTGGTCACTATGCTACAAAGCGTCCTTTTAAGACGAAGGTCAAGGACGAGAAGCATGATCTGAAGGTTTCATCCACACAAATCAAGGAGGAGGAGTTTGCCATGATTTCCCAGAGGTGGGGTGATATAGAACTATAGTTCGAAAGAACTGCAGAAGGGCAGGATCCTTGAGGAGTCCACCTCTTGGATCAATACCTTACTACGGGAGCCCAGATCAAAAGTAGCAAGATGGAATAATGTCATTTGATGCAGAGGAGTGTCGTAGTGACAGTTGTAGTGGCTAGGAGCACCAGATTCTGAGCAGTGTAGTTGGCACAGAGTAGAGTCCGCAACAGCATAGAGACTAGCAGCAGTCAGAACTCCAACAACAGATGCATCATACAAAAAACATGTTCAATAATTTTGGATGCTTTTCCATTGCTTATGTAGTAGCAGTTGGACAAGTTTCCAATGTAGATGCAGCGTTGGCAGTGGCAGGACCAACAACAACACGAATGCAGAATTTGAGAGGGAGTTGTAGGACAGATGCATTGTTGGCAGTGGCAGTGTCAGCGACAGTACATATGGAACATTTGCGCAGTAGTTGGTTGGTAGCAATGTCGGACATCAACAGTGCATAGGGAATGTTACAGAGAAGGGTGATGCTTGAGCAGGTTGCATTACTAGAGCACATTCCTCGCTAAGAGGAAGTGTTGATTTTTGGTAGCATCAGAAGCGCTCTAAGCCTCAAAATTTGCAGAGAGGCTTGGACACATGTATTCCACAATACCCAGAAATCGTTTTGGGAGATTCCACCCGGAAGTAGTTTTATTAAAATGACTAATTATTTTTAATGGGTACTGTTAACTACTGGAGTAGCACCTGATGATTATGTGAAGACTCCATGCCCAAGGATGATCCAGAGGACACTTGTACCAACAGATGTCATCAGTCAACAGAGTTTTTTAACTCTCCTTCTATCTTCTCATCATCTTTCTTCTTTGTACCCAGATTCCACACCCTGCGGGGAATTGTAATAAGTGATGCTAGTATGATGAGTTTCTTGAATTTGTAACAGGCCTAGGATGTGGGACTCGATCAGCAAACGAGTACACCTTGGAGTGTTTTTTTTATCCGGTTAATTATCCCTTCTTTTTCAGAGGCGAATAATTCTCTGGATTTTTTCACTCATTTTTACCCCAAAGCCGAGGTGACGGTTTGAAGATTGAGCCCCTGACACATCTTAGTGTCTAGGGTCGATGTATATTACCATACTAGATCACACAAAAAGTTTCGTGTGGAATTTGGCTAGGTTTAAGTAGGATTTTTTAATAGTTAAAAATTTCCCGCAAAACGGGATTTTTTAATTATTTTCTATGTAATGGCATAAATAAGTGGCCTTAGGAAATGTCTGGGGTGTATGACCACTCGAAATTCATCCTCAGAGGCCCAGCATTCTCCTAGAGCCTACTTTGGGGGTCAAAAAATGACTCAGAGTTCCTCAAAAGCCGATTTTTCAAGTAACAGTAGCAAAAATGAAGAAAAAATTCAAAAAAATGAATAATTGGAAAAATTTAAAATTTTTTCCAAAGTCAAAATAAGTCAAATTTTGACATGGAAGTCAAGCAGAGGATCAAGGGTGATGTGGCAAGCAATGTGGGGCCCACCACATAAAGTTTCAGGCTCAAGTCAAAGAAAGTCAAAGTCAAGTCAAAGTCAAAAGTTCCACGTTGAGTTCATGAGGCAATGAAATTTTGGAAGTTATAGCTTTGATTTAATTTTTTGATTTGGAGAAATTAAAGTTAATGTTTAAAATTAATGAGTGGGGAATGGACCCCACCCCACCTCAGCCATCCAAAAGTCCGTACGCAGCTGTCCATGAAATATACGCAGCTCAGTCAAACAGCAAGTTACACTCAGCAGTCAACGCAGAGATATACGCAGGTCAGCAGTAACGTGGGCAGCATAGTTACATGTCTACGTGGGCAGCCATAGCATGTCTACATGGGCAGTCAACTATAGAAGATACGTACAGCATTTAACGCAGATTATAACAGGCAGTTAGAGCAGTATACACGTACGTCCCAACATTTACATACGCATGCCAAGCACAAATACGTGGGCAGTCAACATGGTTAGTCAGACAGTTTTGCGTTGGCAGCCGTACGCATATTACTCAGCATGTTACACAGCAGTTTAACAGCAGTTCAAGAGGCAGCCGAGCTCAGCATTCAAAGCCAATCATACACAGCAGTTCAAGGGCAGTTACCAGCAGTTTAGATGCAGTTAGTACAGCAGTTTGGAGACACATGGACAGTCTCTCTAAGCCACTTGTACAATTCGGTTTCATTGGGCATTGTCCAACTGTTACACTTGTCATTGTCTCTTGGCATTGGGATCTCCTCCCATTTCCTTATTTATATGAGCCTTGGGCTCTTATTGTAAATCATAGAACGAGCTATTGGGCTGGTGGAGACTCTGTCGGATTTTGTACTCAGCTTTCACATAAATAAATAAAAGTCTTTGGGGTTACTGGCTTCTTTTGTGGCGCATGCTTTGGTTGATGAGGTATATCTGTGTCGTTTGATGTTATCATTCATTTGATTTTACATTTGCTATCTAGTTGTTTTTATTTGTGCATTTGCCTGAAGGCATTATTGTCTAGGGAGGAGAGATTTGCAGCTATGTCAAATCTCCTCTGGGCTTGGTATATTTTGTGCTCTCGTTATAGCTTGTCATTGTCGGTTGAATGACAAGCTCAACTTGGTCTCTATATGCCAAGTCTCTTTTGCACTAATAATTGGTTTGCAAGCATTTTTGTGTTTTCAAGGGATAGGTTGCCAGCGCTATTGGAGTGTGAGGACTTCTTCGGTTGGAACAGTCACCTCCAAGGGTATCAAAGGTCCCACAAGTTGTTCAAGCCAGCAATCTCATAAGACATCAAAAGATTCACTCAAGAGGGAGTTTCTTGAGCCTTTAGCTTATTTTCTATCTTGAAAAATTATCACAAATTTTCTTTTTTCATTTGAAAGCATTTGATTTCATTCTGAGCATAACAAAAAAATACAAATAAAAAATCTTTTCATTTCTGAAAGAGCAACGCTTTGAAGGCACTGGTCGTTTATGTGTTTCATGCTTATCTCATGTGTTAATGGCTATTGCTCATATCAGGTTTTGCTTGTAGATCTTAGATAAATAATCTATTTAACTATAACAAATTCTCCTAGAAATTCACATCTTTGCTTTTAGCTTAACTTTTCATTAGGGACCACCCCCCTTAGCTAACCTAGGAGATAGCTCAAATGGAGAGAGTTGGGATTAGTGTGACAGCCCCTTCTCTGAGTTTCCTGCCACCAACCACACCTTGTGGGGTTGAAGGCTTTTCTCACTGACATGTAGGTAGGTGTAGGCGGCAGGTCAACATCCTTTGGCGCCGTTGCCGGGGACAAGCTTTCTTGTACTTGGGAAATCGACTAACCTTTTGATTTTAGCATTTTGAGCTTTAGATTTAGATTCTTGTTCAAGTGGCAACTCCACTCAATCCAAATTTTGCAAGAGTTTCTACCAGGAGAAATTCAAGTGGTCTAGTTAGCCCCTCTCCTGATCCTGAAAGGGTTTTTAGAGAGAGGTTGAATAGACTTTTTCATAGTAGAGCTCTTGCTAGTCTTGGGCAAGAGGCTATTTCTGATATTCATTTGCTTTTTCAAGATCAAGTGGAGCCTAGCATCATGAATGATCTCTTTGCTTCTTGTGACTTCACTAACATAAATGGCTATCCTCACAATATCCCTGACAAGGCTATTGAAAAGTTGCCTTCCTTTCAAGGTAACAATACCTTTAGTGCTACGTCGCATGTGAAAAACTTTAATGTTTGTATCTTTAAATGGTGTAACACTGCTAATTATGAGGATGTGAAGATGAGACTTTTTGTTTTATCTTTAGAAGAGGATGCTCTTGATTGGCTCACTGAGCAACCTGCTCACTCATATAACTCTTTACAAGCCATTGTGACTGCTTTTTTAAATAAGTTTGGAGAGAAGAAGGAAAATAGGCATTTGATCAATGCCATTAGCAACATGAAGAAAAATGAGAATGAGACCATGGAGGAGTTTAACAAGAGATTCAATGAATTAGTAAAAAGCATGCCTGCTATTGTTAAACCTC
>APFE031400573.1:0-33379 GCA_000404065.3 Pinus taeda
GGCCCTGGTAATATATCACGATGGGATCCGTGGATGAGCTCGGTTAGACAGGTGGTGTGCTCCGAATTCTTCATGGACGTGTCCTGGTCCCAACACGGTGAAGAGGAGTTAACCTGGGATAGAGCAAGCTCTCTCGAGGCAGGTGGTGTTCCATATAAGGCGTGTGCTTCCAACGCATTGGAGCAAAGAATCCTGGTTGGTAGAGAGTGGACGGATGGATAATCGTTTGAGGGGAGGCTTCGATGGTCCTTTGTTCGAGGGGAGGATTGTTGGGTATACGACCAAAGTCCCACATTGACTAAAAGTGGGGAGGATCATGGGTATATAAGGATGGACAAATATCTCCATTGGTATGAGGCCTTTTGGGGTAATTCCAAAAGCAAATCCATGAGGGCTTAGGCCCAAAGTGGACAATATCATACCACTGTGGAGATTTGTGATGTCCAGAGTCCTAACACACTGAAGCCAAATGAAAATTCTTTGTGGAGTCTATTTTTGTTTGGTCACTTTTAGAACTTTAGGCAATAAATTGGCTAAAGGAATGAAATACAGTGGCTGCCTACTTGCATATTTTTCCCTTGTTAAGAATAGATTAATGTCCTTTGGCCCAAACCTCATCTCCCTTTCTCTGATTTTGTAAAAGCTAGGACTATGTATAATGTTCTCAAATTCTATAACCTCCGTATTCGGAGTATTCCATCATATCTTTAATCTGAAAAAAGGAAATCAATAGATTTACATTTGCTCCAGCCAAAAATATTAACTTTCGTACCTCGCTATGTGATTTATTTACTTTCCATTCTATTTGTTTGTAAGTCATCAATTCTGGACTCGTTCAATCCACATAGTATTGAATGAGATTGCATTATTTAATTAAATTATCTTGTCTCCATCTCTGACAAACTCTTTCCCGTGGTTGATCATACAACATCTGTTGAATTGGACTAGTCCGTATTTAAGAAACAAATAATTTGTTAATATTGCAACAATGTGCTGGCTGAACTCTTCTGTCCCCGACAACTGAATATAGCCAATTCAAAAGAACTTCAACCTGACTTTATGCAGAAGACAAAATTCTAGACCGAAGTGGCCTAAAAAATTCTTCAATCTATCCGGGGTATATTGTTGGCTTATACTTTGGCCCTTGAATCACTGAAGTGTGAGGTCTAGTACACCGTTGACTATAGACATTTTACCAATTAACTTTGGAGCCCCAAGGCAGCAAAAGGGGTTGTGACACCTTTCCAGCTGATTTACAAAGGAAATGTCCTGGAATTATAGAACAAAAACCCGTGACATTCATCGCACCAAAAATGTTCTTACCTTAATAAAAGTCACCAGCCCTAAAAGTTATCTCAATCGGTTGAACCATCCACCCATCCACCCAACCCAAGGCATGTTGCAGACAGGAAGGCCAGAGGGCACATTCAAATTTAGTTGAGCCCCTCAGGATTACTAACCGCTATTGTGGCTAGTAGTTGAGTGACCCTCCATCAAGATACTTCAGGGAAGAGGAGGGGATCCTGCAAGGTTTTCCTTGGAAAACATTAACAAAAGACACCAATAATATGGGAGCGTCTATGACCATCTAACAACTTCGTCAATATGATATAGAAAAATGCATGATGATGGCAAAATAAACAACCAGAGACATGCCATGCAGGAATTTCAACAGCATTTCATTATGTTTTCCATCATAATCCTCTCACTAAGTACATAGCTGAAATTTCATTTATACTGTTCAAAACTCTTTACATGATCAGACGGTTGTAACCAATTTGACATGGTTGCATATGGCTCTGCCTTCTCACAGATTCCTAGTTGCAGTGGCAGTGCATGTTCGGTCATTGTTGCTTTGTAACTCTGACACAATAATCGCAGGGCAACTTACCCAATTTTGCACAAGTGCAAAAACCCATCAAACATATATATAAGGACTGCGATCTATCTAATTATCAAGAAGAACATGTAATGGATGCTTAGATAGCATAACTATTTGACATGGCCGCATATAGCTTTATCCTGTCGCAAATTTCTAGTGGCGGTGGCAGTTGTGCTTGGTCATTGTCACTCTACAACTCTGATGCAGTCACAAGGTAACTTTAACCAATTTTGGGTAAGTGGAAAACCCATCAAACATATACAGATGGAGTGAAATCTATCTAATTATCAAGAAAACGCAATCGATGCTTAGATAGAATATGACAACATGTAACTTTATACCAAAATTTGAATTCCATATATAAGCCTCAAGTTAAAGAATCTTCAATCAGAGAGATTAGGCCTGACAAAATGCCATTTACATATGGATAGAAAGAAAGAATGCAATATATGAATGGCAGTCAGCGAGGAAATGGCAAGATATCCCCAGGCTCCTGTAAAGTTAAAATTTTATTAAGTTTAAAAAGATTAAAATTTAGCTACTATAACTGTACTGTTTCACAAGCCGTTAAAGCCAACTGGCAATACAAGCAGGCAAATATAGAAACCAAAGGTCCTGTACTACTATCTCAGGGTCTTGGTAATCATGCTCCATAAGCCGGTTCCTGCAGCTACGTCCATGTATGGAATGAAGGCCAACATCTTGAATTCCTGCACTTTGAAGGTTGACAGGTGGTTGAGATGCCACCTCAAGCCAAAATTACAACAATAATAGACTATGCATAAAGCATACTACTGCAGTTATAAGATTGGCATCACTAAGATAGATATAGCTGTCTTAAGATCATATCATCTCCACATGTTTATTAAGGTCCCAATATACCTGTCTAGAATTGTCATCTTGGGAAGGGGCTGCAGCTCTGGAGGTAAGAATTTTATCATGCATGCCAACGATTGCAGAAAACATCTGATATTCCAGCAAATGGTGGCATGCTTTAAAGTTTATTCTGTCTTGAAAGTTGAAACCACTTCCCACATTTGACAATTTGATTTTAACTTTGAACTTGTGAAGCTCAGGATTTAACCTGCAACTGGATAGTTATTACGCACCCATGTTCTCACTGCAGTTTATGTGGTCACACTGGCCACTTAAACATGTGCACATCCTACTAGCATACATGAAATTTTGCAGGCATTCACTCACAACTGCATTGAAGATGTTTTTCATATATAAGCTGGGCAGTAACAAGATCAACCACTGCAGAACCTACAGACTTGAATACCGTAATCTCCTCTGCCCGACTCCTCACACCCTTACTACCCCTCGCTAGCTCTGCCAGAGTACCCACAACATCCTCGGGCCGAAGCAGTTCTCTGCAAAAAGCCCCAGCTAATTCCCCAGCCTCCTTCAAGGCGGCCTCACAGTCTACAAAGACTCTAGCCCTTGCAAGAGCTTCAGAATCACATTCCCTCATTGATGGAGCAAAGGATCCCACAAGATCCAAGCGAGTCCCAGGCTTCACAAAGGCACCATGGATTAGTGGAGACTCTGAACTTGTGGCACAGCTTATACATCTGCAAACCCAATAATAGCATCCAGATTATCTACCCCACATACAATTTCAACAGAACCCAACCCCGCTCTGAGTTTTTCAACTAGGGCTTGGGCTTTGGAAGGGGTTCTATTCCCTATTATGACTGTTTTCAAACTGGGTCTCACAGAGAGATGCGCCCTTATCAAATAAGGGGCAAGCTGACCAGCACCCACCATGGCAAGAACATGGGCATCTTGTCTTGCAAGATAGGAAGCAGCTAAAGCCGATATACATGAAGTTCTCTAGTGGGTCATCTCTGTTCCATCTATGAATGCCAAAGGGCTTCCAGTGAATGAGGAGCAGATATGAGGCATTTATGCCGGGCAAACCCCTGTGGGTATTGTGAGGAAATGCAGTGACGAGCTTGACTCTTATATAGGGGTTGCGGGGGATTAAGACCATGCAGGCATCACAAGCAATTGGCCAGGTGGTGCGTTTCTGTTGGTATTGTCAATGATGCAGAGATTTTGGCGTTGAGAACAATTGATTGTATCGTTTGAGATTGATGATTGAAGATGGTGTATTAGAACTGATTCAGTAAGCAATTTTCTTACCTGGTCAGAATCTATCATAATACATTTTTGCAGATGCTACTGGTCGTTTTGGTTTTGTCGATGGCCCAAGTTGAATCCCTCCATGTTCACAAGTCCTTCCCTCTGCTTATATGCTTTTGGATCACTATATAGTATACGGGCAATCTGATTAGAGTTTTGCATAACAGGGCCAGGTTCAACGCACAGCAGAACTCAGAGGTGTCTTTGCTCAGAGGTGAAAAGCAGTCAAAGTACAGTGCACACTTGCCATACTTGCCAGATGACACTTCAAATTAATGTTGAAAGTGTTTCCTCTGATCCAACTGAGTAAGGTAAAAGTGATTGTTGATGCATAGTAAGACATATCAGCCTAAAAATAATAAAAATATATTATCAAATTGAAATTAATATAAATCAAAACAATCAAAAGATGGTTGTTTTTTTGCTTTAAAGATTTTATCTTGTTATTCACTGATTGGGAATCAAAAGTTACATGACATACGCAAAAGAGGCCAACCTTCACCAAAAACACTGCATAGAAAGTAAACCAATCTTTTCCAAACAACAGCCCAAGTCACCAAGAACAGTATAACCATTTTTCTGAATATGTATATAGAATTGGATATTACGAAGTAACTCGAAAATATTAAAAATTTGTACAGCATAATTAAACTGCATACTAATAATAACGGGCGGCGACCATGAAGATCTTTTTCATAAAGCAAGGCTAAATCCCATAGTATCAATTACCAAAAAAGCCAATCAAAATCAAAGAGTGTAAAAGCCAAAATGGCATATATACTTTGCCCCTACTGAATCATCCTCTTCATGGTGCCTTTTGCTAGTTATATCAAAGCTGGTCTAAGATGATGGCATCGTGCAGTTTCTCGGCCCACCAGTTGAAGAGACCACTCGTGCTTTTGGAACTTTTGCTGATAATGCCTTGACAAACACTGTAAATCCGTTTTTGTTCAACCAAAGGGAGGGTTTCCCCTACGCCAATAATAGCTTTCTCCAAGAACTTTAATTCCAATTCAAAAGAGTAAGGACTAATGAGCTTCACCATTGTATCAGTCCAATTGGTAAGAAAATCAACACGGAATGACGTTGGAGTAATTATCTCTCCATTTCCCATCGCCTCCAAAATGTTAATTAAAATGCTAAGCATATCAATTGCAGCAGAGTCATATTTTACCGCTCCACTACATACTGCATTGTGAAGATCCGGATCTTCACAAAACTCTTTGACCACAGTTTCGAACAATTTTGCATCGCAACGCCGAATGACGCCCAGTAGCCAAGACAAGTCAGAACGAGCCGTTGTCATAGAACTTTCATCAGATTTAGATTTAATGGCTTTAACATCTGCCTTAAACCGGTTCAAAATGGCATGTCTGTACGCATCTTTAATAGCTGCTGACGTATTTAACTTAAAGTAGTCAAATATATGTTTCTCTAGAGTGCTGCGAAGCTCTACTCTATGGAAAGCCATCTGCAGCAATTCTTGTAGAGACTCGGTCACCATCTTTATATGCTCGCAATCTGACTTGCTTTGCCTCATACCAAGTCTAGCAGCTAAATCAGGCAATGCATTTATGTTCAAAGATGCCAACAGGACGCGAAGCTTGGCTTCTTGCTCACGACTCCAGCGCACAGCAGCTAAATATCGCATACATGACTCCATGCAATCACGAAACATCACTTCAGAAGCAACTGCTAAAATAGTCAATGCCTCATCTACATTACAGAAATTAAAGCGTTCCTCTGTATCATAAGAATACATTAGCTGAATACATTTGATGTAGCTCTCCGGATGGCAAGAACATGTTACCTTCATTTCAAACGGCCGCTTAGCTGAAGACCCACTTTGGAAAAGCTTGGTTTTAAAAAACTCAGCCTTCTTCAACACTTGAGAATGAAGTAAAAGAGGATTTCCAGGAGGCTCCACTCCAGCCGAATCGATTATATTTAATCTTACGTCGGCAGTATTCTTGTCTCCAAACCTTAGTGGCTGGTTATAAGCCATTGCTTTCTGCAAATTCAATGACACTTTGGCCTCAATATCTTTGCAGAGAGGATGCACCGTATTACGATTTTTGTGTTCCATATCTTCTGATAATGCAGTGACCATTCTTAAACACCGTCCAATCACCTCTCTGTGGGCGTCTCATCTCTTTTGATGTTATAATCTAATCGCCAGTGTTATTGCAGGTTGATTGGACATCACTATTGTACGAATTAGGTCATCTCTTTTGCTTGCAACTTGCGTGTGCCGTCATTTTGAGAACATACAGTACATGTAATAATGATGTTTGTCAAGCTTTATGTGAGTGCTTTTGAGTATAGGACATGTAATTTTTATATGGTCAGTGACTTTGAGAATCTGCAGTACACTTGATATTGATGTGTGTCAAACTCAAGCATTATGTGAGTGATTTTGCGTGTATTATAATTTATGAGTTTTTTATAATGTCACCTTTTGGAGTTGAAGTGATAAGTTTATGAATGGTTGTTACATTTTGGAATTGAAGTGATAAGCTTATGTAGAGTTATATATTTCCAATGTATACCATGTTCAATGTTATGTTTTAAGAGTATAATGGCAGTGATGGTACCATACTGCACTCATATATATATAGGAGTTGTCTATAATGCGATTTTTTGGAGATTTCGGTGACGGAATCCCGCGGAAGAAATGAGGTTAAATCTTGATTTTTAGCAGTTAAAATGGTTTTTTAACTGCATATTTGGATTCAGCGCCCTGAAAAACCCTTGGGAGCCATTGATTGTGCAGAAACTAGCTATGAAACTTGGGATTCCAATGAATTGCTGCCGGATCTTGACCGGAAAAATCCGCAAAAAAGACTTTCAAAAAGTTGCTTTATAGACTACTGCTATGGGCATCCAAATGGGCATCCAATTTTCAATCCGGCGGAAATGATTTGATGTTTTTTTAGTGTCTGATGGATCAGCTGGCAGGCAGAAGCTAGTAATTGCTAGTAATCTTTGATGGTTCACATATTCTATCTTCGCATGAATTTATGGTGATGGCAACTATTTTTCCCTATTCGAATATGTACGTATGTTTATGTACATCTGAATAGTTAAATTGGTATGCGGAGATGGGTATTTTATCAAAAAGATTAACTTAGTCGTAAACTTAAACTTAAAATTAAAATTAATTATTATAAATAGTATATACGATGAACAAAAAAAATTTAAAAACACTTTGAATTTACTCCATTAAAATGTAGGAGAATCGTTAAAGTGATTTTGTAAAACCATTCTAAATTATTGTTAGTGACGCTTATAAGAATGTAAATTTATATTTTCTTTTCTTAAATGGTTTTAGTTATTTATTTTAATTTTTAAAATAAAATAACTTTTAATTAGTTAAAAATAATAGTTAATTTTTATTAGTATAATTAAATTTTAAAGATTTTATTTTAAAGAAGTTTAAATTATCATCGTATTTTTAAGAATAATCTAATTATATTAAGAAACTATAACACGTGTTATATACTTTTATTTGTATTTTTCAATTGTTAACTTATACCATGAAAGAAAATATAAATACGTGTTATATTTTTAGCTCTTAACTGATATTTCAAATATATTTGCTTGGTTTTTTTTTTTTTTCTTTTAACTTGGAATGAAAGCACCTAACTTTAATTTTTTTTATTTTGTGGATGATAAATTGTCAACCTTGATTACAAGGCCATATTATAAAAGAATTTAAGAGAGTAGAAGGTGTGAAGAGCTATAACTAGCAATAAAGGCTACACTCTAAAAGAATCCAGAAGACTCTAAATTCTGATCTACAACTAGCAACAATATAAAAGAAACTTAATGCACATCTAACTCTAAAACATTTGTTCTAATCCTTCAAACTACTTAAATATTTAATTTATTAATATTTAAATAAATAATACAATTTTTATTCTTTGGAATGCTAGTTTGTCTATGACTACGTGGGGCATTAGTGGTTGTATTTCAAGAAAACTAAATCTTGAAAAGCATTCAATTAACGGAATTGGTTATATATATATATAAATAAATAATATATTATAATTTAGACAATTTTTTCATAATTTAATTACTATATAAATGAAAATTTATTATACAGTTTGAGTATGCCTAATGGTTAAGAGCATGTGTTTCCTCCTAAGAGGTCACAAGTTCAAAACCAAAGGGGGTAGAGTATGGTTGCCTTCATAGACCTAAGTCAAATCCTTGCCCAAAGGTAGGTCCCTTGTCCCACAAACAAGGGGGTCTCATACACCAATTTGGTGTCTGGCTTTAAGTCAAATCCTTGCCCAAAGGTGGGTCCCTTGTCCCACAAAGAAAAAAGGTCTCAAGTGGGTCCCTTGTCCCACAAACAAGGGGGTCTAATACACCAATTTGGTGTCTGGCTTTAATTCAAATCCTTGCCTAAAGGTGGGTCCCTTGTCCCACAAACAAGGGGATCTCATACACCAATTTGGTGTCTGGCTTGAACGGGGTCTCAGGTGGGTCCCTTGTCCCACAAACAAGGGGGTCTCATACACCAATTTGGTGTCTGGCTTTAAGTCAAATCCTTGCCCAAAGGTGGGTCCCTTGTCCCACAAACAAGGGGGTCTCCTACACCAATTTGGTGTCTGGCTTCAAATCCTTGCCTAAAGGTGGGTCCCTTATCCCACAAACAAGGGGGTCTCATACACCAATTTGGTGTTTGACTTGAATGGGGTCTCAGGTGGGTCCCTTGTCCCACAAACAAGGGGGTCCCATACACCAATTTGGTGTTTGGCTTTAAGTCAAATCCTTGCCCAAAGATGGGTCCCTTGTCCCACAAACAAGGGGGTCTCCTACACCAATTTGGTGTCTAGCTTAAAGGGGGTATCACGTGAGTCCCTTGTCCCACAAACAAGGGGGTATTATACACCAATTTGGTGTCTGGCTTGGCATCAAATTAGATAATAATAATATCTTTTATTTTTTATTAAAAAAAAAAAAAAAAACAAAAAAAAAAATTATTTAATTTATTTATAATGCATATAATTGCCAAAAATATGTCTTTTCAAATAAGAAGTTACAAGTTCAAATTCCATAATAATAAAATATATACACAATTGTAAACTTTAACAAAAACATCATTAAGTCTCACACAAATAAAAAACATTGTTATTATCATTATTATATTTTTTTAAATTCTTCTCTCCTCCTTACGATTATTATTAAATTTTTAAATGACAACTATTCTTTTAAATTCAAAATCTACCAAATTTAATCTTTTTAATATTATTTAAATATTTAATATTGTTAATTTATTTTATAATTTAAATATATAGTTATTACTTATTATTATAAATTAATAATATAAAAATCTAATAAAATTATAATTTTAAATACAAATATATTATTCCATCGGTGAGTGTGCTAATCCATCCGAACAATTATTTGTACTCAACGCCTTATTGAAAACTGCAATACAAATAACAGTTGTCTATAATGCGACTTTTTGAAAGTCTTTCCGGTGGGTTTTCCTGGTCAAAATCCGGCAGCAATTTATTGGAATCGCATGTTTGATAGCTAATTTCTGCACAATCAAAGCGTCCCAGGGGTTTTTCAGGGTGCTGAATCCAAATATGCAGTTAAAAAACCGTTTTAACTGCAACAAATCAAGATTTAACCTCAATTTCTTCCGCCAGATTCCGTGACCAAAATCTCCAAAAAATCGCATTATAAACAACTCCATACAAATATATCAAAATCATATAAACATGTCATTCTACGAGTAAGTAAATTAGAACAACGAAAAAGCTTCACATTGGATGATTGATAGATTATTCTATTTTAATGGTTGCATGTAATACTCAACTCGGTCTATCTCAATAAATGTACTTCAATAATCATTCAACCCCATATATTGTGAAAATATACATATTTGGTTGAGTCAATGCCTAAAAGCATGGAATTCTAAATGAAATTCAGATTCAAAAACCTTAAGAGGCGTTACCAATTTGGTCTTGGGTGCCACTTTTAATCATTATAAATTTAATTAGCAACCTTGTTATCACCTTGTGAGTAACTCGATCTCATAAAGAAATCTATAAGGTAGAGTTTACTTTTTTATTATCTTAAATAAAAGAAAACATGGGTCCCTTCCTGCTTTATAGTGAAAACGAGAAACATATAGATTATAGTCATATTACCGATTTGGAATAAACGACTAAATAAAAACCAACTTTTATATATATATATATATGCTCCCCTCCGCCTTATGAAGTTAACCATGATAAGTCAATGGCAGGTTGTTGATCTAGTTAACCATGATAAGTCAATGGCAGGGTGTTGATCTTCTTCTCCATCCTTATTGATGGAGCTATTAATAGTTTTGGTGATTTCTCCTTACAATGGTGGCATTTTTTTATTTTATTTTATTTTTGTTTTTTTGGTCTTTGTTTTGTTTAGGTATTTTCTCTGGGGTTTTTGTTTTTTTGTGGGTTATCTATTCCATGGGTTGATCTCTCGCTCCTTTACCTAAGTATTGATTAACATAGCAACAATTTTTTCTTTGTAATTATGAGCATGAAGTAAATTGTGATTGAATCTTAACTGTAAGGCATTTAGTGTTCTGCTTTCAAAAGCATTAAGCATCAAATTAAGTTTACAAACCCTGTGAACAATGTAACTACTTTTATTCATAATAGAAGTTGTTTTTTCTTCTTGAAAAAAAAAGAGGTCACTAAGATGTTGTGGCTTATACAGTTTGAATAGTTTCCATTAAGCATTGACCATATACCTCTATTGATTGTTAAGAGAGAGAACAAGTCAAGCAAGTCAAGCTACTAATAGAATAGGGACTTGAAAAACTTGTTGATAGACATAATCTAGTGAAGAACCAATTCATATTTAACAAACATCCAATGGGTAAGACTTTAGTGACAACAAAAATTTATGACTTTATTTAGAAAAAAACTCTTATCCACTACCACTATCTTATAAAGCGTTTAATATGCAACGATATTATGGAATTTCATTACATATAATAAAGAGTTTCCTTTATACTTACTTGAAGAAGGTATTGAGATTAGGGCTCCACCACATGCAATAACATTGAATACTCATGCTTGTAGTGCATTTAATAGCATTAAAAAGGACTTGACTTATTAAAATAAAATAAAAAAATCATTACTATAGCTTGGACGCATTGAGTAAGATGCATAAGATGGAAACCATATTGCTCTGATACCACCCTGTAACCATTTACATCTCATTCATAATAATAAATGTTATGAAAACATTGCCATAAACTCATGGCAATGTTAAACCTAAGTACTAAAATCCACAATTTAAATGGTAATGTTCCACTCCATGACTCTACATCTCACTGGTCTCAAATTATAATTCTTAGAAATAGGGATTTCAAGTTGCTATAAGTGCATGCCTAACAAATTGTAATCTTACTAGAAAGATGGAATAAGAATTAATTTGCAGAATTTTGGGGGAATTAGTAAGAAAAGGATTGTTGGTATGAATCTCCTAACAATAGTCTGCCTCGCCAAACCAACCTTTTGAGGCTTTTCTTACTTATGTTTTACTTATTAAACCAAGCTCCATTTCATTCCATTTCTTGCAAGCAAATTCCTCAAAAAATGAGGATTACTAATAGTGCAAATGATAGAAATTGATTAATCAAAAGTCGTTAACCAAAAAAAGAGCTTGAGCAAGGGTTACGCTAGTCATGCCTTGTGTCCCACTAGTTGATATGAAATACATGCAAATATGTGTGTGTTTGTGTGACCTCATTTATATAAAAGGTAAAGGACATTTCAAACTCATAAAATTTATCTTATAACAATATCTTTAGTAACCAATGAAGCAAGTTAGGGAGGGATATTTCATTCACAGTATACCTAGTAGGCATCTCATTTGATCAAAGCCATCCACATTGGCTTTAATTCAAGAATGGAGTGGAAGGTTTGAGTGATTTGAATGGTAGCCCATAACTATCATTCGAGTTTAGGTAGTTGGATGGGATTTATTTTTCATAAGCGTTTTTGAGTTCTATTTTAGATGTTCTATGAAGACCAATATCTCTTAATCCTCCTTATAAATTTATGTATTTCAACCTTAAGGATTTGGTTTCCCAGTCCAAGGAAGAATGAATGATCTGGCTACATGTAGAAAATTACAAGGCCCCATAGCCTACCAATGTTATATGACCGTTTCCTAAACTATATGGGAGATTTTTCTCAACCATGTAACACGCTATGGGAAAACGGAACTCTCAACTTAGCCCTATAAATATACCTATAGAAATGGGAATGGGTTATTGCTACCCAACCATAGGCTCCACTACACATAAAACTCTCTATGACTGGCCACCCCCTAGCCAACCATGATACCACAAGGGGCACATTTTGTCACGTAGGAATTTGATGAGGTGAAGGAAACTCTCCTTCACAGAGATAAGATCGATAAAATAATTAAGGATCTCCTCTCCCCTAGTAATCGTGTAGACCCCATGATCTCTAAATACCCCTTAGAAATTTTGCAAATAAAGGAGGAATTCCCTTCATTACTCTATAATCCCCCAGTAGTTTCCTTGCCTCTTGATTTTATGCTCTCCCAACACACATCAAATTGAAACCCCCTCATCTCATATTAGTTTTAGAGATCCTTTTGTAAATTTTAGCAATAAAAATTCATACTTTGTGGTTCCAAGATTCACAAGCATTGAACCAACTCATGAGTGGCACTTTTTTGGACAAATTTGGGAAACTAATTCAAGTTCCAATAACCTATAATATTACAACATTCATTCCACTTGGAAATAGCATCTACCTAGTCCCAAATTCCCTTCTTTGGGCACTTACACATCCCTCTCTTATCTTTATGTATTATTGAATGAATGATTATGACAAAGTTTCCAATCATTTTTTTCCCATTTCCCCACACCAATTGTAGTTCAACTCTTGAAATTTGAGATATGTTCTTTCTCATACCTCTAATTGAAGTTTTGAATAATTCTTCAACCACTACCTAACATCCATAATTGTTGCATGTGATTGGTTCAACTACCAAGTTCTTCTTTCAAAAAGATTTTTGTTGGAGAAGAACAATAAGGGAACATTTTCAATTTAATTATGGAACAAATATGTAGAGGGATATTTTGGCAATTATAGGCAAGGTTAATTCCCACGACCCCATCACTAGTTCCCACTAATAGTATCATAGTTTATATTGGTTCTTGCATAGCCTAATTAGTTGCTCAACATATTTACATTAATAATAAATTAATTACATGCATATTGTTTATGAGTTACCCAGTTTAATTCATCATAACAATGCAACCTAAATGACAATATATGCTATAAAAAAAACCAATTCAGTAATCCTAGGGAACAAAATGGGTTCATAATATCAAACCCTTAAAGTAACATTTCCCTTGGTCTTCTACTCTTTACAAGCATGTCCTTTTATGTTAAAATAATATGGGTATGCGACTCTCATGGAATCCACTAGATCCTGTGTAGACTCGTCATCGAAGGTGCTTCCACTTCACATTTACTTGCACAATGGCTTAGTTTAGGAAAAATGTATCCTTATTTTCTAGTATGAATTAAGGTTCTAGCTAGAATTCGCCTTGGGGTTCCACCTAAATCATAATCCAATCAATGAAAAGAATATAATCATGCAAATAATTATGAAGCAAGGATACATGGAGTACATCATGTGCTTCAATAGTAGGTAAAGCAAGCATGTATGTTATTGGTCCCACTCTCTCTAATATCTCAAATGGTATATAGTAGAAAGGTTCCAATTTAGCGAAAATCCTTTGAGATACATGTGATGTACCACTTTGAATTCATGGTGAGTCTTATTTTTATCCATGTATATTTTTTACCTATCTTTTGTTGCTTTCATCCTTTGCTTGAATTTGGTGACCTCTTATTCCATTTATTTCAAAATGTCTAGCCAAGGATTAATCTGATCCATTGGGTAATCCCAATTGATCAAGGTTGTCATATTTCTTACCATAATGTGCTTCAAAATAACTCATCGTTCATGACTCTTGGTATCCATTATTGTAGGAAAAGTCCACCAATGGTAATCCTTTCATTTAGCATGTTCAAATATTACATACATGTGAAGCATACCTTATAATATTTTATTTTTCCTCTATATTTATCCATTTATTTGATGATGATAGGTAGTACTAAAATCCGATTTTTCTTCAAATCCTTAAAGCAACAACATTCATAAGTTTGTTGTAAAATTATTATCTTGATCAGACATTATCACTTTTGGCGTAATGTGTAGTTTGAAGAGTTCTTTTATGAAGGTCCCAATAATACCAATTACCCTATGTGTGCAATTTGTTTTAATCCCTTACTCATCTTATCCACTACTATTATTATTGCATCACATTATTTTGTAGTCCTTGGCAACCCTATGATCAAGTCCATGGTTATAATTTCCCATTTCCATTCTATAAATTCTAGAGGTTCATGCCGTGTGTTTTTTCTCATCCTTGAATTGTTGGTAGTTGAAACAATGATGTGCTCCATGTATTCCTTCTTCATCCCAAAAAATAATAAAACTTGCACATATATATAGTCATCTTCTAGTAGCCCAAGTGTCTAGAATTGTAATGTCCCTAGCCACTCAATAGGGATTTTCACAATATTTATGCTTTTACATCTGAAAAGTTTCCCTTGACTTTGTGTTAGGTTCATATAATATTAGTTTAGCCCCCTATTGTTATTGGTGTGTCCATGTATACCCCATATTGTTATTGTTGTGCCCCATAGAAGCCCAATATTGCTATTGTTGTGCACTTACATTATCATTGTTATTTTGAGGGAAGGAGACAATGACAAAGCTAGAGGATGGAGAGAAAGAGAGTGATGGGAATGAGAAATATAGAGGGAGGTGTAAGAGAGGGAGATAGAGGAATGGAGACAAAGAGAGAGAGGAGAGGAGGGATAGGAGAGAGAGGGGGAGAGAGAGGAGAGGAGGGATAGGAGAGAGAGGGGGGGGATAGAGAAGGAGGGAAGAACAAAGACATAAAGAGATATAGGTAGAGAGAGGGGGAGTGAAAACAAAGAGATGGAGAGAGAGGGAGGATATGAGGGAAGACAAAGAGAAGGAGAGGAGAGAGAGAGAGGAAGACATAGAGGTGGCAGGGGGAGAGAGATAAATACAGAGGAAGGGAGATAGTAATAGAGTTGAAGGGTAGAGAGAGAGAGATATGGGGGGAGAGACAGAGGGAGGTGGGAGATAAAGGAAGAGAGAAAGGACTTGAGAGAGATAAGGAGAGAGGGAGGGAGAGAGATGGAGTTGGAAGGAAAGAGAGAGAGAGAGAGAGAGGGAAGAACAAAGGCATAGAAAGATAGAGGTGGAGAGAGAGAGGGAGTGACAATGGGGAGATGGGGAGTGACATGTAGTAGATAAAGGTGTAACAATTTGTTGAGTCAGTCGAAGATCTGGGAGTAGATAAGAAATACTTTGAGAGGACAAGAATGCTTGCAGAATCCCACTAAAAAGTGGAGGATGGTTATCAAGGCCATAAAATTGAAACCCATTATGCAACCATGCAGATGGATGAAGAAGATGTAACAAAGATTTCAAAGAGATAACTTGAAGCCTATGTGTGTGAAGCAGAGCAAGATCATATAAATTCTCAAGGACTCCACTGTAATGTGGATGGTGCAGATGATGGTGAATCCCAGATTGACAAAACACATGTGGATGATGACTACAAAGTGAGATGTGAATTGTTGCATCCAACCGCAGCTAATGGATTTGATGAAATTGAAATTTTCAATGGGCACATGCATGCTCGGATAACCCACCATAGGGTGGATGAACATTATGTCACCTGTTCGAAACTATGTGGGTAAAAATCTAGCCACTCTAAGGGGGATCCACATCTCAAAAAAATATTACATATTTCTTTGTATTCTAGCCATGCATATTTTGTGTGCCCTATTTATAGATAAATAAAGGAATTGTTAAGATATATATATATATATATATATATATATATATATATATATATATATATATATATATATATAGAATAAGAAATATATCTTAAATAATACTAAACCACTTATCAATAAAGTTTGCATCTTTAAAATGTTAGTATTGAAGTGGTAAAGGCTCAAATCTTTATCTATTTTTGCAGATTTTCTTATAAGCCATGTATAGTGCACTTCTATTTTTCATAAATTCAACTTTAAAAAATCAACTTTAGTTTTCTTTTTCATATATTAAAAATTAAAATAAATCTAAATCCATATATATGCTCTCTTCATGTACATGATATATCTATTATTATAACTAAGAAAAGTTCCTTGGTAATGATATGTTTATTCATGCATGCAACATTGAGTAAGATATCAATATAAAAGTAACAACTTGCGAACTTGATCATTTCTAAATGAAACAAATAAATCTATTCTAACCACATTCATCAAAAGTAATGTAACATTGATAGAATATAACATCAAATCCACATCATGAATTTAAAATTCAATGAAGACATTGTCATAAACACAAGTTCAAATTCATGTATTTGTATTCCAAATTTGTCTAACTATACATTTTTCTTTTCTACAAAATGGAACTTCATTCCCAACATAGATAATGGAAGTTCATGCCCATAAATGACATTATGGAAAAACGGCCTCATGGCTAATCTAGAAATTGGGTGTATAAGTCACCCTCGCCACTCTTGGCACTCCCAAGGGCATTTCCAAATTGATATTCCTACAAAAATTCAATAACCAATTAGCTGTAAAATCCAAAATGCATATAATCAATTTCATTAATTGATGATAAGTTTTTGACCAACTACTCATTCTCACCATGAAGATCTAAGGCAATGGAGAAGGTTGCCCTTCCTCGGTAGATGGTGGAGCACTTGGTGATGGATATAGGCATGGTTCAGGGGTGATGGATAAAGTCATGGTGGGAGCGAAATAGGAAAAAGGTAGTGGGTTTGGCCGATGATACATCCCCATTGGTTGTACGATAGTGGGAATAACCCTAGGGTGAGGGATCACCCTAGAGGGGTGAATTGGAATGTTAACAATGAGAAGGGTGGATGGTTAAAGGGTAGGGGTGGGAATTGGGAAGGGTTTGGGGAGGCAGTTATAGGCATGGGAAAATTTATTAAGGAAAAGGTGGTGGGTGTGCCCGACAATACATCCCCATTGATTGTACAATAGGGGGAAGCACCCTTGGGGAGAAAATTGGGATGGTAATGACTAGAGAAATGTTCGCAGTGCTATAGTTTCTTTCACCGACATTCTCATCAAATAATTGAAGTCGACAAGTTGGTCCCTGAACTGTAACAACAAAAAAAGTTCATATAGTTATGTCTATGCATTTAAAATGATAATACATCGTATTTCACATGAAACAATGCATACCATCATATTTCCAGACCATTTTTGTGTATAATAGAATGTTGCACTAACTCAGGCATGTGGTCCAAATTTCTTTGTTGTTGAGAAGATAACTCCAGTTGTTCATTCATGCTCTTTTTTTTTGCACAAACTCATCTAACCCTTTGAAATTGTAGTTTATCTTTCCCTGCTTTTGACTTGCGACCACATCGCATTTTCTTATTCACTGGGCTCAAGAAACTATATTTTCTCTTAGTAGTGATCTTGGATGGAGTTATATTATTGAAAAACATTATGTTGTATTCTTGACATGCTTTGTCTACCAAGTTGTTTCATGCATATGCCTGTTCCAAATTCGTAGGTATTGTGGATCTCAATTTCTCATGAGTTGATGAGTTAACATGTTTCATCTCATCATCTTCAAATAATTCACTATCTGGTGATTCATTGGTTGATTCAACATTATATGAGAATATATGAATTCTGAACCTCAAAAACCACACCACAAAACTCTGCAAACCATTATTATATGAGAAATTATCTAAATCATCAATGCTTGTTTCATTATGATAATTTACATTGGGAGGAGAATCAAAGCATGGAAGAAGCTCTTTTTGGATTTCTGGGCCCAATATAGGTGATTCATTCAAATCAAATAAAATCCTAGGAATTTTTGTAGTAGGATTAGTGACATTAGGCAGTACATTTTCACCCAAACTAATGTTACTCACCAACATCTCAACTTTCAATACATGTTTACAGGCATTTCCATTCAGGGCCCACTTGCAATTACAGAAGTGTAGATTGGAATATTTATATATGACATTGTACCAAATATCACGAGTATTCTTATTTTGGCCACGAACCCAATATTTGTTGTTACTCTTTTCATCAGGCACACAATCTTCATTTGGGATTTGGTTAGCTCTACACTTGGATGGATTCAATTGTTCCTCAATTTTTCTGGGTCGTACAAAACCAACTTCTTTTAAACGTTGCGTATGATTGTAATATTATACAACCTTTGTCAACAACACATAAATCAACCAATAAACCCACCTATGGCATGCATTGTTCTTCTCACTTAGGTACCTTTGCTTGATATACCGATGGTAAGACTCAATTGCATTATTCGTATCTTGATTGGAATGTGGAAAATTTATGTACACTTTTGCCCACATATCTATAGAAATAAATTTATTAGTTATGAATTAATAACTATACATATGACATGCAAAATAGAGTCATAAAAAGAGACACTTATAAGAAACTTACATATTTTTTTGTTGGACAACCAAGTTGTTTTAAAATATTCCAAAAACTTTGTATGGCCATTAAATCCTTCAAATAAAATTTCGACTTCATTTTTTACAGATTCATCGTCTTCACATGTGTGCATGATTTCTCCTAAAGCATGAAAATGCGGATTTGGTTTTCCCTTCCTTGGGATTTATTTTCAACATTCTTCAACCATGCACGATGAACATGCCACACATAATAATATTGTACAGTTGATTGAAGACCTAGAATAACATAATTTTTAAAGAGAATATACATTAAAAATATTTTTATGTCTGTTATAAAAAGAATAAATACATCACCTTAACGCTTCAATTTCAATAGTAGCATCATCTATAATGAAGTCTTGAACATGGAAATATGGTCACTCCTTGTTCTCAATGGAAAAGAGAGTTGACATCCATTTAGAAATATCAGCTATAGTATTGCGTGATGATATCACCCAAGCTATTGGAACCCCATTGTGATGTTCGTTGAAAACCATTAAAGTGTAAAGTTGATACTACATTACAAACAAAGTACATAATTATATTTATATACAATACAAGCATTAAAATAGGGTTGAATAAATGAATCCAATTTAGGATAAATTTGTACTCACTCCATACTTATTTGTACTAAATGTTGAATCCATTGAGATTATATTGTTGTGAGAATATTTTAGCATCATTGAACGCATCCACTTTCTCTGTATGCTTATGATAAAAGGGATGTTTTCAACAAGATCTTGCTTATGGTAGAAGAAAAAGCTCTCAGAGTGTTCCTTATACCAAATTCTACACTGATTGGATCACTTTGATCTTTAACATACTCTAGCCTTATGGTATCATTGTAAATGTTTAATATATCTTGTCTTGTCGTGTATGTATCTCAGATGTCCCTGTGTATAACTCACTGAGTCCATCCTTCACATGAGAGATGAACTTGTCCCATATCATTGTAACGTTAAAACCTCTCTGGATTAAATGTTGGACAATAGATCACATATCCCTTGTTAAATGGGGTGCATAATTGAATCTCATAGACCTACCAATTGCATCTTTTCCATGACAAACAACATTTGATTTATCAATATGCCTACATGCAGTATATATTATTACAACATCATTTGGTCTAACTTGAAGTCGTCCACAATGAAGTGACATTGGCAACCAACTTTAATAATTTCATGTCGATTGCATTTTTCGTTTTGATCTGAGGATGCACTCATAATTTTTTTTTTGCACTTCGGACCATATGCACACCAATAACTATATATAAAACATTTACGACAAATTAGATATAACATTTATGCATATTGAAAAAATTATACATATATTGAAAAAATATATAAAGACTCACATAATGTACTCAAGATATGTTGAAAAATATGTTTGTCTGATATCCTCTACTTTTTTACTTCGTTGAGAAGTAAGAAGAAATTGAGTGGGTGCACGTTCACTTGATTCCTCTCCTCTTATAAAATCATCAAGTCGGCAATATGGAATAATTGCAACTTGGTCCCCATCAATCTTTGTCCATGTTAACTCTTTTGCTGAAAATTCAATCATATCCTCTGGGTCTTCAACTTCCAACCCATTAATCCTCTCCCACTTATTCATTCTTTAAATACCTATAAAAAATGCATTGAAAATAATTTGGTTTCAGTAAATATTATGGTCTTGATTAATTCATATCACTAAGAATAGAAATCATATTTTTAGGTAAATATTTTATAATTTTTAGATAAACCACTTTGATAAAGGTAATATTTGGGACATTAATCAACTTAGAGATTTCTGACAGATTTAGACTAACCATGTATGGCATATGATGTCTTTGTGGAGGTGGTGTCACCATGTTGGTTTCATGGTACAACTTGTGATGAGTGGTTGAGGTGGAAGGGGTTGAAGGGAAATACCTAACATGCCAATCTCATAAAAGCAAGGATGTGCCCAACATTGAGGCATGAGATGGTGTGCTAACAGAGGCCCTTCAAAGAGGGACCGAAGGGAGATACATAACACCTCTCGCAAAGGGGAAAGGTTTTGTAATCTCCTAGATTGATGGTTTGGGTCTAAACTAATGTAGGAATGTTACACCACTTTTAGTTTGATCAAAAAATAACTATGTTTACTAAAGGGAGAAAGACTCGATGCATTGTCCATAGCAAAAGTGGGCATTATGAAAAAAGTTGATTTTAGACAATTTAGAGGCTACATCCATATGAGGGCAAAGGTGATTTTGATGCCTCCCTTCAAATAACTTACAAGGAAACCTAACTTTCCCCTTTTCCCCAAGAACTTAAGAATCACTAGTCAATGGATCAACCATAAGTTGACAAGAATATTTATACCACACTTCTAAGACTCTAGGTATACCAGAACAATCCTTAAGAAGGCAAGCATCCTTACAAAGCTTGCAAAGGTATTTGGGCTTGCGTTGCATGTTGGAGGGTTCCTCAACGTTACCAACACTCACATTCATGGTTGGTTTGTTAGACCCTTTCTTATGTTGCTTCTTCTTCTTCTTCTTCCTTCTCTTATTCTTCTTAGCCTCCTATTTACCAACATCAAGACTGTCACCAGGCGAAGAAGAAGAAAGGGTAGAAGACATGATGGAAGAAGAACTGATTTAGTCATGATAAAAGAATAATAAAGTCTTATACAAGATTAATCAACATCCTACTCACTTGGCCCTTGTTCTCCTAATGGCGTATTTTATTAATTTTGTTAAAAGTGTAAATATGAACATTTGTGTCATATTTTATTAATTTTGTTAAAAGTATAAATATGAACATTCATTAATCAACTAATTATCTAGTGGTTGGGTTGTTGAAATACTGGCCAACAACACAAACATTTAGTAAAATCTTGGAAGTGCCATGAAGCTTCAGAAAGCAATGATCTTTGTTTCTTTTACATTAATCAACATATGAAGCACTACTACTTTGCATTTCACTATGTAGTCTTGAAAGGTCCTTCACTCTATAGAAATTTAAAAATATATTTAATATATTGATGTGTTATTCTTGTTATAGACATGATTGAACCAATCAAAACATTGTTGAAGAAGTTTTATACCTTGATGAATGTCATAGATCCATTAATAAATTTCGTTCATATTAAAAAAATTCATAGTAAGTAGATACTAATTAGTTAGTTTCTGTAAAGATAGTGTGCGTTAATTTTTAATATTTATTATTTATTACTTATCATATACCACTTTTTAAAATGCTAAATTGGAAGGTCCTAGTGGGGGCCAGGGTTATTTCCTATAACCTATTAGCTAGAGTATAGGATTGTTTCCTACAAGGATTTCTTTACAATACACATGAAATTATTTTTATTTATACAATAAGTTGCATTTATCATGAGATGATATATTGTGCTTTGTTTATCATATACTTGTGTTTTATGTTTTTTTTTTAAAGAAAGTCTCTAGTATTTTTCATTTAAAACAAAGAATGATTATTTATGTATGGCACTTCCAAGTGAATTTCCAAATTGATATTTTTGCAAAAATTACATTAATCAATTAGTTGTAAAAAATATAATGCATAGAATCAATTTTATTAATTCATGAAGAGATTTTTATTAACAACTCATTCTCACCATGAAGATCTAGGGCAATGGAGAAGACTACCCTTCCTCGGTAGATGCCAAACCACTTGGTGATGGATATAGGCATGGTTTAGGCTTGATGGATAAAGGCATGGTGGAAGTGAAATAGGAAAAAGGTAGTGGATGTGGGTGACGATACACCCCCACTAATTGTACAATAGTGGGAATCGATGTGCTAATTGGGGCCCTCCGAAGAGGGATCAAAGAGAGAGACATAACACCTCTCCCCAACAAACCCCCCAATATCGAGAGTAAAACCACTAAAAAATGTTGTGAATTAAGACAAGAGGCAATCCCCTCTATTAAATCTTCTTTGAGAAAACAAGACACAATTGTGGTGACTTACTAATGTTATAAAATAGGATAAGGATCATGCAAATCAACTAGCTCCAAAAGTCAAGATTCACCAAATCAAAATTTTGTGGAACCAAATAGTTGCTCACGTAAGAAACGTGCACATTGATTTGCATATATCTCGATCAAAGCATTATGCTCTGTTAAAGAATGTAAGAAGTTAACCCTAGAGAGGTCTCAGCTACCTTCTTCACCCACTTTAGTATTAAAGCCAAAAGAGTGTTCAATGGAGTAATGTGAACCATACATCTTGTTACATTCTAAAAATCCATCATCACCTTCAAAATTTCAACATCAAAGTTGATGGAAGCCTTCAAACCTTTCCATATTGTATAAATTTAGCATGATTATTTATTGAAATATCAAGAACCCAAACAAATGCACTTTCAATTAATGATATAGGATCTGTAATAACCCCTATATCACCCACCACCCCACTCTATAACATGTTAATTAGTAAGTTAAGAAAATTAGTACAGTTTTTAGAATTTTAATTGAATCATCAATAATTATTAGTGGTAAGAATTAATTTTCATGGAATATTCTAGAATATTTATATTTTTTTGTCTTTTTAATTAAATTGATTAATTAAAAAAATTACCAAACAACCAAGCGTCATATAAAACAAGTTATGGTTTTTGGTCATGTGGTATTGATAAGCCTTGATATTGTACCAAAGCTTATTTACATTAGCAAATCTCCATGGTAAAGTGAGTGTGAATCCTCATGACTAAAAATCTAGTTACATGTTTTTCTAAGTGTATAGATGTTTAATTTATGTATTACTTGTTAATTTTTATGTTTTTTCAAATCTTAATAATATGAGATATACTAAAGTAGTGTGTTTTGTTATTGATTATGAATTGATGTCTATTATTTACTAGTCATCTAATTTATATGGCTAAAAATCTAGTTACATATTTTTGTAAATGTATAGATGTTTAATTTATGTATTACTTGTTAATTTTTCTGTTTTTTTAAATCTTAATAATATGAGATATACTAAAGTATTGTGTTTTGTTATTGATTATGAATTGATGTGTATTATTTACTAGTCATCTAATTTATATGGTTGCAATAGTTTTATTATTTTGAATTTTTCTAACCAAACATAAACTTTGCAGCTAGTTCTAAGAATTACAATCCTAGTTTTGTCATTTCATTTGACGAATTTGGTAGGTTATTTATTTATTCAATATGCTTGTGCTTTTATTAAAATGTGTTAGTTATATTTCTTTCTCCACTTATAAATAAATGTTAAGAACACTGATTTGGCTCCCAATACATAAAAATTAATAAACCATAATAAGTTATATATCATTTGGTAACAAATTTCAAAATCTTAATAACAAGTACGTTTATTATTTACATTTTAGAATAACAAAATTTACATTCAAATATTAACAACAGTATTTTGGGAACATATTTCAATTCGTACAAGACATATTATGAAGTATGTTTACACTTCTTTTCATTTTTTTAATGGATAATTTGAATTTGATTAAATTATTAAATTTTGGTATTAATAATAGTGTAATTTACAATCGTAGTTACATTTCCACAATAGTAATGGACAAAAAGGAAACATTATTAAACATTATTTATAAGTAATTAGAATTTATAATTATAGTGAATGAAATATACTTAATGGTTTCAAGTTTCTTAATTAATTATAATTTGATTTAATAATTGTTTTATTATTTAAAAATATTTTGTTTGTAAACTTAAATATTTCGTTTCAATTTTTATTTTTAGAATTTATTTTAATGTATATTCAGGTGAAACGGGAATTGGAATGTTGTGCGTTTCATTGTCTTATTATTCTTAATATGAAAAAGTAAGGTATTTATGTATTTTTAAAATGAAGTGTGTGTCACTACTGCCGTGAGGCGAGGGATATGTATATAAAAAAAATTGCATACATAAAACAAAGTGAAAAACAAATTGTTACTTTCCCTTTAAGTTAAGCTATTTGATCAATCAAACAAGAAGAATGGTTTTAGTTTGTTTTGCGTATGATAAAACATCCTATGAAGACCTATTATTCCTTTCCACTCTCAAAGTAGTTGGGCCTTGCGAAGATATCTTTTATGACAGGTACCGGGGCTACGTCTCGAAAGAACTAGCGACACTTCCAACAGCCAAAATAATTAACCAACGCAATGAATGAGGCTTTAGTGCTTTCCACACCTCCACCTATAAGGAAAGATGCCCTAAAATTTGGCCAATAAGATACCTTCATCTCATGGGTGTAGTCGAGTCTTTATCTTCTTGGTAATCGATGATCAATCCCAAGCACTATACAAGTCGAGTAGCCCCATAGAATGTCGTACGCACTGAGCCTAAGATGAACCCCCCTCTGAATCAAGTCTTTGTGCTGCCCAGGAAGTGTTTTTCGTGGGATGATTGAAGGATTTGAAGCACCCTAGAAGACAACTTCTATGTTTCAAAATGTAACATGACCATGGCAGCTTATTGGATACCTACCCCCAACAATCCTAACCTAAACTATAAATTATTTTATGGCCCTTGTGGGGAAATTTAGTTTTTTCAAGTTATCATTGCTTTTAGGTGTCTTCCTTCACTTATGGTGTGAAAAAGCAAGGTTAAATAAGCTATGTACAAAAGCTCTTGAAACTTGATGCCCTTTGTTCAAAGTATAGAGTAGCTTAGTGTGTGTAGTGCAATGTGTTACCAATAGACTTTTGTTGCCAGCCGAATCAAATACTTGCAGTGAAAGAGCTACTTGTATCTCGCAGAACAAAACGGGGAAGGGGCTACTTAAATACAAAGAGTTTAAAAAAGTCAAAAACTGATTTGGAAAATAATAAAAAATTTGGCACGATTTTTTTATCAAATTTTTAGAAAATTTGAATTATAACTGACAAGTTTCAGGAATTTGGATTACTCCTATCAAAATTTTGAGAACCCACTGGATTTTTTGATAATACTAAACCCGTTTCCACCCTAAAAAACAAACAAACATCCCTATAATTACAGATCCTATAAAATGAGAATGTAAATCCCTCCTTTAATGTCGGTAGCACTACTTTGACAAAAAATGAAACGATAACCTATCATTCCAAAAATACAACGCAAGCCTATCATTTAATCACCTTATTTTAATGTGGTCAACATCCATAATTGGAAGGACACTTGGCGAAAATCGAGGATAATGTCATGGCATATACGATAATAGTCTGTAACCTTCAAATACGAATAGGGGATTATTGCAAATTATGTTCAACAAATTTATAATCAGATGAAAAATGTCATGAATGGAGTTAATAACTGATATATGACATGATAAATTACTTTAAATCATTATTTGAGCAGTCTCTCTCCCCAAACAGGTAGAGGCGTCCCTGTCTATATAGCTTAGCCAAAAAAATATTCCCAAGGGAAAAAGCTTAGGCAAAGTTTTAAGCGACCTATCTCTGCAAGAAGATATTTGCAATTAAATCTTAGAGATCATGATGTCTATATGCACCTAAAATTACAGATGCTATAAAATTAATTGAAAGTGGATTTATTTGGGGTTATAACTCGATTCTGAAAGAAAGAACCGACAAAAAGATAAGTCGAAAATGCTATCTAATACATTGAAAGAGAAATAATGAACTGGAAGAAAATAAATAAAATTCTCGCTTCACCTGTCAACTATTGGCTAGATGCCTGAAAACTTTGCAGCGCTTGTACAGAACAACCCCAGATGCCTGAAAACTTTGCAACGCTTGTTCAGAACAGCTCTAGATGCTTGCATAGCCAGAGCGAATCCAATTGGGTGAGTTTTTGAATATGAATCGACCGAGTATCTACTTCTTGCAGGTTGGTTGAATGAAGCTCTAAGAAGAATGCCTAAATGATACATATCATGCCTGAATGAAGCTACTAGATCGCGGTAACTGAAAATATAGGTCTATTCAGGTTATCTGAGAAATCTGGTTAAAAATTGAAAATATAGGTATATGCAGGATATCGGAAATTCAGACAAAATTTATGGCCTATGCAGGTTTCGAGGTGACAGGTTGATGGCGGGAAAAGTTGGGTGCATCCTGAGATAAGATCAGGTGGCGTATTTTTAAGCCGAGTTGCGATCAAGCTGCATATATTTAGGTCGGGTTGCATTCATATCTTTATTTCATATTTTTTTATTTGCATAGAATGGTATTAGTTTCAAACTACATACATAGGGGTAGTCTTAAATATCTTATAGCATGAGATTTATTGGATGTCTATATATAGCAAGGCAAAGATGCATGTGGAAGATTATTATGGTTTTTTGAATTTTTTTAGCAGTTTTGACTTGTCCCTTACAGTGCCACCTTGATGTTAAAAATTTGAAATTTCAAATGCTATTTTCCTGCCTTCAAGTTAAAGGGTTGCGAGTGGTTTTTTTCTCACATCCTCAACATTCAATCCTCATCTTCCTCAAAAAATTATTTGTCCATGTAAATGTGTTAGAAAACCTGCACAGATGAATCTAGTTAGTAAAGGTTGAACAGACAGCTTTGCAGAGCAAAAACACTAAAAGAAAATCGAAAGAAGAAAAGAATAGTTCATTAGAAAATAGGTTACAATGATATATCATTACTGGGTGAAGATCCCAAGGTAATGCACCATAGTGGTGATCAATGAGAAGACTCAACACCTACAAGAAGTTTCGGAGATAACTAGCCAGTTGGGGAGTGAAAGAGGGAGAAAATTAGGGAGTAAATCATGCAGAAGAACTAACCAGTTGTGGAGTTAAAGAATGAGCAAATCAAGGATTAAATCATGCAAAATGAATCTCGCATGTAGTCTCATGCTCTAACTAAGAGTCTGCATGTAGGTGTGTAGTAGTTCCAACACCCCCCTGAACACCACTATGGGGAAAAATAGAAAATGGGCCCTGGCAACTAAGGTCAAAGGTCACCCAAAATACAGTGCAACTTGTACTAAAATTAAGGAAAGAGGGAAAACCTCATGGGAAACCCCCCCAAAATACAATGTAATCAAAAGAAAAGAGGAAGAAAAAAGAGTTGCTAAGCAACTGTGTCCACTCTAAGACGATCACGCAGAGAGCGAAACTTCTGCTCAGTGAATGTCTTGGGGAAGATGTTTGCAGTGTGTTCTGTTGAAGGACAAAACTACAAATCAATGACCCGATCATGTACTAAGTCTCTGATGTAGTACATATGGATCTCTATGTGCTTCGTCCACTGCCGCTGTACTGGATCCCTGCAAAATTTGAGAGTGCTCTGGTTGTCACACCAGATGACAATGGGCTAGTGGAACTAGATGCCTAACTCAGTGAGGAAGTGTTGTAGCCACATAGCCTGAAAGGTTATGTTGACTACACCTCTGTACTCGGCCTCTGCTGAAGACAGAGCAATAGCAGCATGCTTCTTGCTTGACCAACATATAGGGCCAGATCCTAGACTGAGTGAATATCCAGAGGTGGACTTGCGATCAATGTTGTCTCCCGCCCAATCAGAATCTATGAAGCCAAGGAGATTCAATGCAGTGCCTGTTGCATAGTGAATCCCGAAGGTGATGGTGCCCTGCACATATCGGAGGATGTGCTTGGCAGCATTCTAGTGTAGCTTATGCAGCTCCTGCATGTATCTGGAAACTGCCCCTACTGCATATGAGAGATCTGGTCTAGAGTGGGTGAGGTACAATAAGCTCCCCACTAGTTGTCGGTAGAGAGTGATGTCAACTAATGGAATGTCACCTCCATCCTTAAGGTGGATCCCAGACAGAAAAGAAGTCGGTGTTGGCTTACAGTCAGTCATGCGAAATCTCTCGAGGAGATCCCGTGCATACTTAGCCTGAGAGAGTTTGATGCCTGTGGCATCCTGGCTGATCTCAAGACCAAGAAAGAAGTGTAATGGACCCATGTCCGTCATCAAGAACCTATCATGCAAGGCCCTCTTGACTGTAGAAATGGCTGAAGCCGAGCTACCAGTGATTAGGAGATCATCCACATACAACGCTAATATAAGAAGAGAATCATGTGTCCTGTGCATGTAAACATTCAGATCAGACTTACATCTTTCAAAGTTTTGTGATAAGAGAAAAGAATCCATCTTTGCATACCAAGCTATTGGGGCCTGCTTAAGGCCGTAGAGAGATTTCTTCAATCTGCAAACCAAAGATGAATCCTGAATGAAACCATATGGCTGCTCCATGTAGATCTCCTCAGATAGGTATCCGTGAAGAAAGGCATTCTTCACATCCATCTGATGTACTTCCCACCCCTGGGTAGCCGCAATGGCAAGTGTAAGGTGTATGGAATCCATCTTTGCTACTGGAGCAAAGGTCTCGTCATAATCAATGCCATGCACTTGTTGGAAGCCTTTGGCTACTAGCCTTGCTTTCCGTCTGGTGATTTGCCCATCCGCAGCACTCTTGGTCCTGTAGACCCATTTGCATCAAACAAGTTTCTTTCCTAAAGGAAGGGGGACCAGATCCCAAGTCTGGTTCTCGAGGAGGGAGTTATACTCCTCCTCCATGGCGGACTCCTAAGATGGATGCCCATTAGCCTCAGCATAAGACTGTGGATCAGAAGACTGAACCAAATGACAATGCCAAGATGGCAATGGTTCAGTGGCAGTGAGGACAAGAGGAGGCTCAATAAACTCTGAGCTAGTCCTCTACAGATCAGAATTATCCCCCACAAGACCATTTCTAGCAGTTGGGTGGTCTTGTGCATATATCTCACGTAAGCTCCTTGTTCTCTGATTTATGACAGGGGAATATGATTCACTGCTGGAAGCCTGATCTGGACTTGGATGTGGATCATCATTTGCATGCACTAGATTTGTATATGAGACTCTGTCTCTGCATCTGCATGCTCTACCTCGGCATCTGCATGCTCTTTATCTGCATCTGAGTGTACTGAGTCATCATCTCGGACATGAGGTAGATAAAAGGTGTCTGCATGCAGCGATTGAGGTGCATGCGGGAGACTTTCCTCAAATTTGACACTTCGCTCAATGATGAGCTTGTTCGTAGAGGGAATCAGGAGTCGGTATCCCTTCACACCATCAGGGTATCCAACAAAGATGCACTCAATGCTCTGTGGATCAAGAGCTTTCCTCTTTTCAGAGAGGATCCTGGTCCAAGCTCGGGAGCCGAAAACACGGAAGTGAGTGACCTCTGGTTTAGTGCCGATCCAAGCCTTAAAGGGGGTCTAATCCTTGACAAACCTATGAGGAGATCTGTTCTGGATGTAGTTAGCACAATTAAGTGCTTCGGTCCATAGCTTATGAGGCAGTGACTTAGCATGCAACATGCAGGAAGCCATCTCTTTAAGAGATTGGTTCTTTCTCTCAGCAACTCCATTCTGTTGTGGAGTGTATGGAACTGTGTACTGCAACTATATGTTGGACTGAAGGCAAAGGTTTTGAAGTGTTGTGTTAACATATTCCCCCCCATTGTCTGTACAGAGGGCTTTGATCTTTCTCTCTGACTGTGTCTCAACTAGTGCTTTGAAATCTTCAAAGTGCGCAAAAACTTCAGATTTGTTCCTATAAGATACACCCAAGTATACCATGAGAAATCATCAATAAATGTAAGCACATACCTTTCTTTGTTGATGGAAGGATGAGGAAAAGGCCTCATGAGATCACTATGGATCAGATCTAGAGGAGAGGATGCTCTGTGAGTCTTTCCAATGTCAAACTTTTCTCTGGGATGTTTGCCAAGGACACACCCTTCACAAACTCCTTTGGAGAAATTGATATTTGGCAAGCCTTCCACCATCTCATGCTTGCTTCGCTGCTGCATATACCTATAATTTAAGTGACCAAACCTCTTGTGCCAAAGCCTACTACTATCATCAGCATGTGTAAGCAATAAAGATGATTCAGATTCAATAAATTCAGAAAATGCATACAGTCTGGCTCCATTGTTTACCTCACCGGTTGCAATTTTGGAGTTGCTATGTAGATCATATATGTTCACTACATCTGGAGTGAATTCCACTCTCTTTCCGGTGCTGGAATGAGTGATCTGATAAACTGAAAGCAGGTTTACCGAAAATTTTGCAACATGAAGCACATCTTCAAAGCTTCCGTGTAAAAGTTCCACTCTACCTTTTCCGGTTACCTCAATAGGTGAGTCATCTCCCATGAGGATGGGAGGTCCTTTGCATGCATCCAAAGAGGAATAGACTTCCTTTGCAGCAACCATATGATGTGATGCACCAGAATCTATAATCCATGCATCAAGAGAAGAATTAATTGTAACTAAAGCATGAAAATTGTTACCTTTCCCATGTGGCAGATCCTCAGTTTTCTTCTTGGCACCCTGAGGGATGTGGTCCCCAAGGTTGTGCTTCTGAAGGATTTTTTCCATTTGGTCAATTTGTTTCTTCATGCAAGAGGATTCTGGATGGATCCTCTTTGACAGTAGGTGCATCTGTTTCCTTTCTTCCCTTTCTCATTTCTCGAGCCGGAGGAGTCATTGAAGGGCTTGGTGTACCCTTCCTTCTTTGGATGGGAATGTGATTTTACCTTGTCTTTTTGCTGCTGATTTTTCTAATTTGAATCAGATCTGTGATTTTTATTATAGCTACCATCATGCACAGCAAGTCCATGCGCTTTTGGAGGTTTGATTTTCCCTGTGTCAATGAGTTTATCTTGCTCAAAAATAAGGGACTCCATAAATTCTTTGAGAGAAGGCATAATGTAGGATTTACCTGTTGCGAGCCTTACTGAATGAAATGTAGACACAAAGACAGAGTATTCCGGTCCGAGCTTTGACATAATAGAGAGAACTTGGCGACTCTCATCCTTGGATTTATCAATTCCACAACCCTTGAGTTGCAGCAATAGATCATTATATTTGGTGAAGAAGTCTTGAATTCTGTCATAGTTCCGTGGATCCAATGATAGTAGCTCCACTTCGAGCAGATGTCTTTTCATCTCATCCTGTTTCCCGTAGAGATATTCAACCTTTTTCCAAATCTCATTGGGAGTATTGCAGGAAGATAGATGAAACTGCAACTCTAGAGAGATGCACATGCATATGGATCTGTGGGCCTCATCCATACGGTTGAGGTACTTGGATTTCTCTATGGCTGAAGTGGGTTCCACTTCTGTAGCCATGGTAATCCTGTACAACCCTTTATGACGAAGGTATCGAGCCATTTTGGTCCTTCCATTCGTGATAGTTGTACGGTGTTAGGATCGATGCTTTGGGAAACTCCATTTTTCTGTCGATCTTCGATCTCCAAGCTGTAATACCTACAAAATAAAGTACTGGTGCGCCTTTTATCTAGCAACCTATGGGCTCTGATACCATGTAAATGTGTTAGAAAACCTGCACAGGTGAATCTAGCTAGTAAAGGTTGAACACACAACTTTGCAGAGCAAACACACTAAAAGAAAATCGAAAGAAGAAAATAATAGTTCATTAGAAAATATGTTACAATGATATAGCATTACTGGGTGAATATCCCAAGGTAATGCACCATAGTGGTGATCAATGAGAAGACTCAACACCTACAACAAGTTCTGGAGATAACTAGCCAGTTGCGGAGTGAAAGAATGAGCAAATCAAGGAGTAAATCATGCAGAAGAACTAACCAGTTGCGGAGTTAAAGAAGGAGAAAATCAAAGAGTAAATCATGCAAAAAGAATCTTGCATGTAGTCCCATGCTCTAACTAAGAGTCCGCATGTAGGTGTGTAGTAGTTCCAACAATCCACCATGGTTGAGGGTCGCCCATAGGAGGTTATCGTAGCCCACCCTGAAAAATAGCATGTTGTTGAGGATCTGCCTCCCCAACACTCCAACCACTATTTTAATTATATCGCGCTCTACTGTGAGGTCACATTGTTGGTGACAAGTGGAGCAAGGCTTGGGCCACTGCCCTAGGAAGCTTTTCATAAGTAGGAGGGATTTTGGCACACAAGTCCTCCAATTGGGGATGGGATTCGAACTTTTCATGGTACCGTGCCATTTCGAGACACTTTATCTTCTCTTTTTATACTCCAAAGATCCAACTCAAGTGCCATATCATTCTTCATTGGAGTTGGCTCCTCTCAGGCCCGTTAAGGGGTTGTATGTTCTCTTTTTCTTTACAATACAGTTCAGTGTTAGTACTACATGGGTGGGATATTAGGAAATCCAACGTTCAAGCATCAGTTTCAATAATCCCTCGTTAAATAGAGGATGTAAGAAATTCGCCAAACAATTGTAATTATTCTGGGGTTTTATATGTTTTCTTTGTCGGAATTTGTGATATTTGTGGACAAATTTCATGTTTATTTTTATTGGGATGATATTGATCTTGCTTTTAGTCTGATCTTCTAAATTTAGATTTGGTTTTTTGAGAAGTGATCTTAGCGTACTATTCTAGGTTCGCTTCCCCTAGCGTGCTAGTCAACCCTGTTCTGCAATATTATAAATGCATTCTTACAATGTGAGGGAATCTATTTAAATTGTTATCATGTGGAAAGCGTTTGGTTTTCTGTATTAAATATAAAAGCTTCTCTTATAAATGGGTGGTTTTTGTGAATCAATCCATAGTTGCAGGAATCGCCCCCCCCTGATCCTAAGCCCGAAGCGCGATTCGAAGCGAAGCGTCCCGGAATCGATAGGCGAAGCGCGCTTCCAAAAAACAGGTGGCGCGATTCCGTGTTTTTTTGGCGATTCCTGCCATTTGAGGAGGCGTTGCCCCGGAAGCGCAATTCCGGAGGCGCTTCGGGCATGGGGTGGCGCCACG
>APFE031400583.1:0-11912 GCA_000404065.3 Pinus taeda
AAAAAAAAGACTATAAAAAATAATAATACATAACAAATTTATATTTATATATATATAAAGTATTGAGATAAGTAAATATATTCTTGTATTCCGAACATGTCATAAAACTATTACTTTACTCTAAAGCTATGATGTATCCATGAAAAGCTATAAACAAATTCCAAAACTGATACTCTCTTAAAAAAATTATAAGATGTTGCTATGTATGTTTAGTTATGCCCACTCAGAGAAATTTGTGAATAACTTTATTAAACTCTTGGATTTTTCAAAAATCATCAATTTCTTAGTTTTGTTACGAAAAGTATAGATATGAGAAAGATAAATAAGTAAGATATGAGAAAGATGAATAAGTAAATTTACTTGATTTGATCAAAATGTTATGATTTCGAGGCATAAATTTGTGATTCTTCAAACTAGTTTTCCATTAAACCAATTTATTACGTTCATGGATTCTTCATAGACATAGATTTAGAAATATGTAGATGCTCAACAAGTTGCAAAAAGAGCTTTATTTCAGAAAAATTACATAATTATTTGTGGAATTTCCATTACTACATGAGAAAAAGAAAGAAATATTGTGATAGAGAAATATAGTCTTCCACCAAAACCTCCCATGGAAGGGGAAAGTTGTATAATCCATCAAAGTAGGCCCATGAATTATCTTTTTTTCATGTCCTACCTATCATGAGTAGGTGAGTGTAATGCTTAAGCCGTTCAAAGCCACTCTTATGATTCATTTTAATTTTATTTGATATTTTGAGGACTTGAAAAAAATTATATAGATTAATATCTATATTATGTGATTTTAAGTTTAAGTCGAGTCAACTTATTATTGTTTTCATTTAACCTTGAAAATAATTTTAACGTGTATACTACATATACACAATTAAAAATATATATATCAAATTGATAAGCAATATCTATATATATATATAGCAATTCGCTAGGCAATTGAGCCATATATGACCCAAAAAAATATTTTAAATCTGCACATGAACAAATAAAAGATACATGTATATGTATATGTATATATATATATAAATAATGATTATGACTAATGTATCTTAAGATTTATATGGTTTAGGAAATTTTAAGTACGTTAAGAGATTAAATTGTAATATTTTATTTCTATGTTCATAAAGAAGTGAGAATTGTTTCTAATTCAGTTTTGTTGAATTAAAAGATCAAAAAGGTTGGTAATATGACAAATACTCTGAAAATTATAGAGAAAGTGACTATAAGATGGACAATCTAAGCAAAAAAAATTCACATTCCCATGTTGTTTTAGGACTCAAGGAACGCCTAATTTCACTATGAAACTTGTGAAATGTAACTCTAATCTTGGAAAAGTTTACTTTATTCTTAACAATAGTCAAGACAAAGAGATAACAATGGTTTTAGAGATTGGGGTTGATCACCTCCTTATAATATTGTAGTTTCTTTTTCCCCCAACTCTTTATTTACTCACAATTCTTCCTTAAATTTGGCACTAATAATATTTTTAATATTATCTTAATTTTGTAAAACCATCTCCTCCCTTATTCTCCAATTGTCTAGCCAAGACTAGGATGTAGAAATTTTGAATAATATGACACATATTCACAGAGATTATCCCGATTATACACTAATTGCAGAATACATGCATAATACAAAACCTCCTCTACGTTGATCATCAATTTAGCAATATTAAGAAACATTCACAAGCGCACATTGAAGCATCAATCACACATATCAGCACAGTATGTACCCGGGGAAAGCATCTCGCTAAGAACCCCCAACTATATGTATATTATATTGATTGAGAACATGTAACAATACATAGTACAATACTCCTCACAAGTACTCAGTACTATCTCCACCTATTATACACAAACTAGCTCAGATCTGAATCATTCGTTGGCTCAAATCTCCTCTGTTGCTTGCCTGCCTCCACTGCGCAATCCTACATGAGAATACTGATTAATGAATGATCCATTCACGTGTTTCCCTTGGATATACCACGCAATCCTCATTGGCATTACTCAATCCATGCATGTGCAAATCTCATGCACAACTATAGTCACAACTGACAGCAATCTCAACCTCTAACACTTGTCTCCAATGAACTGAACATGCACTGACATGCACTGAGTTAACTGATGTATTATTCACTTGCTTTATGAGTTAATAATTAGTGAACTAATTAATAACTAATTCACAGCACTCATCACTTAGTCTAATTGCAGTTAGACTAAACACAACTAGTTCAACTGAGTCAAACTAAACACAACTCCATCAACTCCACTGTCAACTCCACCAAACTCAATCTCTTGAGTTCTAACTCAAGTCCCGCATGTAACAACTCAACTAAACATTAGGAAACTAGTATTTCCTTCTTCCAGCTGCATGTGCCACATCTGTAGCTCGAACTGAAGTGCTCCAAGAGGATAAGATAAAGTTTATAGTCCAAATATTATTATGAGCTAATAAAATTTGACTGATCTAAATTTAGACTGAGCAGTACCTCCATTGTTGTCTAAAAATAGAAGTCCATCTATTTTTACCAACATGACCAATCATCCATAAATAGCATCCGGCAACTCATAGACCATGATACATATGTCTAAAAATAGACTTGCGCCAAAAATAGCCTACGCGCCCACTCAGTGAAGGCGACTCCTTTCCACTAAGCTCCATCAACTTGTTGCACTTTCAACATGGGATCCATATGAAACCGTCACTTGAGTGTGGGTTACCTAGCACACATGAAACTCATGTGAAATATATTTGGAGGGGACAAGAGGAAGTAATAAAGAAGGAGATATGTAGAATTGATGACCAGGTAAACCAACATATTCGTTTCATTTTGTATGAGGGGATTATGGTCTCCTTTAAAGTTGTTGCTTAAGAAATGTCAGGCTGGAGCCGATTGAGGTAGGAGCCTCTTGTGGTTTGTATCCCACATAAAACATATTGGAGTTGGATATTCAATGCACGTTGTAGGTTGCAGAAAAGTTGAGGTAGAAGTCACCTATAGGTTGGAGCCTAAAGAAAATCAAATGTAGTAAGGGTGTAGGAGTTTGTCTTTGCATCACAACAATAAAAAAAACTCATGGTTTTCTCCCTTTATGGGTTTCCACTTATATCTAGTGTCCATATGTGTTGTTATTATGTATTTATGTGATGTTTTTGGTTTACTTATTATTTGTTGTTTGCATATTAAATATATTAGTCACTATATTTCAATCTGCTCATTTATTGCTTTAGTTAATGAGCTTAAAGAAAATCAAATTAATGTCAATGAATGTACTAAGTTGATTCAACCCCCATATCATTTTATTCAAGTTTTCATCAATTGGTATTACAGTCGGTTCCTTATCTGTAAGCCTAACATCATGAAGGTAGATTTGGTGAAGTCATGGATTATCAAGGTGGACATGTGCTAAATGAAACACACTTTCATGAATGTAGAGATAAGTAAAATATGAACTGATATGTTATGGACCTGGTGTAGGGAAACTATTATGTGATGATTACTATAAAAACTCTCCCTCTACACAAGAGAAACAGTGGAATGCCAAGGAAAAATGTGTTATGTATAATAATATTCATAATAAGGATCTTGATACAATAATAGATTTAAATTCTTCTAAAGAAATATGGGATAGGTTGCAGCTCATTCATGAAGAATAGACTAGTAGCGCTAATACAGAAAAAGAGAAGAGAAAGAAGAATAAGAAAAATTTCTATAAAAAGGAAAGTGTTCAGTCAAATGAGGTCTATGCTAGTGTGAATCAACCTGATTTCCAAGAAGAAAATATAGTTGAAGAACAAGCTAATCTTGGCATAGCCTTGACTCAAATAGAAAGACTGAAGAATGAAACCAAGGACCTCAATAAACTTATGTAGATATGTGATGAGAGAGCATGAGTACAAGGAATAAATTGTTAATGTGAAGACACAAATTGAAGAGGCAAGGAGAATAGAAAGGATGATGAGTAGAAAGCCAAAGGAGAAAGAGGTACAATGTGAAAGATTAGAGTCTGAGATCTGTTCAACTAGAAGAGGAGGTTGTCTCCATAAAGAACTCAAAAAAATGCAACCATAAAGAATAATGAGGTAGCACTAAATATACCTGCATAACAAGAAGGTAGATAAAACAAGATTGTAAAGAAGAAAACAAAAAAAAGAGGAAACATCAAGGGTGAAAGAATGATACGAGAAAATGGTTATTTGGAAAAATTTCACTTGCTACTCGAGATAAATTGAGAAAAATTGGAAGATCTCAAAAGGATATTATTTTCTCCTTCGACAGATATCAACTGTTTTTCTTGCTATGAACCTGGACATGTTGAAGGAGAATGCAAGAAAAAGAAAATATTGAATTCATTTACTTCCTACACAAATCATTTTTATGGTTATTGTTATATATGCAATGAATTTGGAGATAGAGCTATCGAATGCAAAATGTATGTCAGAAAAGGTAGAAATGACTCAAGGATGTTAGAAAATAAAAAAGGAAGAAAGATTTTCTTATTCTTGATAGTTAATTGTGATGTTCTTGATTTTTTATTATGATTATTTATATATTATCTTTTAGTTAATCAAGAAATTACCAAAGCGAAAGAACATAAAACAATGGACACCAGATGTAGGCACTATGCTAGGGAAAAACCCCCCTCCAAGGGGAAACTCAGTCAAAATTCTATTATTTTCAATAGTATTCTTTGAGACTCTTCACGCTAGACAAATACCAAACCTTCACTCCACACCAATTCAGCCTCCCAGATCTTGGACCTCTCTTCCAACAACTTCGACTATGTAGCAGCTTTCAGCATCAGGCATCTTCCGACATCAAATAATTTGAAAGACTTTGATATCCTAATCTAGGGCTCGAAACAAATAGAAGAGAGAGAGAGAGAGAGAGAGAGAGAGAGAGAGAGAGATGCACCAAAATTTTATTTTTCTTCTTCTCCTTAAACTCCACCCAACTCGCACTTCCTTTGGCTTCCCAGGTTCGTACTTTGCAATTCCCAGCTTCCTTAGAGATATCAAACTTGCTTGAGATGAAGTGATCCAAATGAATTCAAGTTGCTTGTATTTATGAGTTTCATGTCAGGTCTAATTAGTGTCATTAATCCGACTTGATCTCTTCTAGGTTGAACTTTATGTGGAATTTGGATTTTCCTCTTGAGAATGCCTTCATCAATATGTCATCATCTTGCTACTCGGTTGGAATGTATTGTAGCAAGATAATTCCCATACGCACACAATGTCGCAGAAACATTATATCATATATCAATGTTCTTAGACCTAACATGAAATTCCAGGTTATCAGAGAGATTAATATAACAATGATTATCACAATATATCATTGTCCGATCCATCTCCTGACTGAAAAGACCCACTTGTATTTTACTCATCCACATGGCCTCACATACTACTTCACTTGTAGCCATGTATTCATCCTCTGTTGAATTGAGTGCCACAAACACCACAAGCTGCTTGTAAATGGTAGTATCAACCTCTTCACCTGAATTGGCATTCTCCTTACTCTAATTTGTAGTTATAGATGTTTCCATAGGCTTACAATTCTCCATGTGAAATCTCTAAAGTATTTCACAGCCATACTTCCCCTCGGACACAAACAATTTACAATCACCTTCCCACACTTCTAGCCCGAGGAGGTAATGCATTAATCCCATGTCTTTCATCTCAAATTCCCTTGCAATATCCTCTTTGCAAGAGCATATCAGCTTCTCATCATGTGTCAATATTAAATCATCAACACAAAAAACAAGAATAAGCAACTTACCATCTACCACAATGTGATGGAGGGTCCCCATCTTCTTCACTTTTTTAAAATCCCAATCCAATGAGATAAGTGTCAATCCGAGTGTACCATGCTCGGGGCACCTATTTGAGACCACACAATGCTTTCCTAAGTCTACACAGATGTTACTCCTCATTGTATGCTACAAATCCTTATGGTTGCTCTATGTAAATTTCCTCCTCAATAACACCATCGAGAAAGGTGGTCTTCACATCCATATGGTGGATATTCCACCTCATCTACATAGATAATGCAAGAATTGATATGATGGAGGAATGCGTTGCCACCAGGCAAAATGTTTCCTCATAGTCAACTCCCTCTACCTTAGAAAATCCGTTGGCCACAAATCTTACATTTTACTTCTCGATGCTCCCATTAGTTGCATGTTCACTTTATAGATCCATCTAGAACCAACCATTGATTTCCCTTCTGGTCTTGACACTGCTTCCCATACATTTTTCTTCATGATGGATTCATATTATTCCAACATGGCATTAACCCAAACAGATTGAGAAATTTCTTCGTCAAATGAAGAAGGCTCTGACTCACTGAGTTCTATCATGAGATCCATGTAACCAGTGTACATCTGAGGTTACCTCCTCTACTTGCGTCGTGATGCAAGGGCTCCCATATTCTCCCTAGAATCTTGAAACAATATATCTTCTTATTTGGTTCTCTTTCTCCCTTCTCTCGATGTTTCTAGTTGAGTGGCTGTCTCCACTCGACCTCCTCTATGCTCCTCCATTTGTGGTTGCTCCATAGCTTCCTGATGCTTATCCTGCAACTCCTCCTTTAGAGACAGAAGCCCTTTCTGCAATGGGATACTGATATTTCATTCCAGAGATAACCTCATAGCCTTCTCCTCATCAAATGTGACGTCTCTCCTCACCACTGTCATCCTCAGTGAATAAATATACACCGGGTAATTATGTGGAGTTTCGATGTTTGCTACAAAAGATCCCAACTTTGTTGGAGGCTGAAGTTTCCTCCTTGAATCCTTGGAGACATGAGAATAAAATGAAGCTCCAAAAATTTTGACACGATACACATCAGGATTTCTCCCAGAGAAGGCTTCCTCCAGTGTGATCATACCAACTATTTTATTAGGACTCTAGTTTTGCAAGTGGATTGTTGTGTTACATGCTTCTGCCCATATATACAATGGAAGCCCTTGATCACGTACCATAACTCTTGCACCCCCAACTATGATCCTATCATTCCCCTTAAAAACCACATTTTGTTTTGAGTTATGGGTTGCTATCAGTTCCCTTCAAATACCTTCTTTGGCATAGAAATCATTAAACGCATTAGAAACAAATTCACCTCCATTGTCACTCATGAGATCCTTCACTTTCTTCCCATTCTCCTTCTCAACTAATGCGTTGAATTTTACGTATTTTGAGAATACTTCATCCTTCTTCTGCATGAAGAGAATCCAACATTTTATAGAGAAATCATCAATAAAATTACATAGTATTTATGTTTTGTTGTGGAGGTTGTTGCCAATGGTCCACAAAAATCACAATGGACTCACCCCAAGATTGCATCTTCTCTATTATCTCAGCCACGGAATGTGTATTTGACATATTTCCCCAATGTTCAACCCTTTCACACATCTTGCTAGTCAAAGGAGCCTTTAAGAATATTGGTGGTAATTTGTTGCATAGTTTTCAAGGCACCATAGTGTAGATGACCCAATCTCTTGTGCCAAAGTTCCCCAACATCTTTTATGCCTTGATTTTCAATTTAGAACAATCTCCCACATTAAGTTTGTATAGGTTCATCACTCTAACTGTAATTTTCTTCACTTTCCCGACAGATATGTGTCTTAGAAAGTCTTTCCCTTTATTGAAAATAACATCATAGACTCTATCCTCCAATACTACTACAAAGATCCCGTTCTTCCTTAGCCGACCTACAAACATAACATATTTGAGGTGAAGAAGGGAGGCTTTCTCCCTCTCAAAGGTCACAATACCAATACCTGTAGAAATGTACTTCCCTTCAACCCCAATTCAATATGGATCTGGAGATCCTACTCCTCTAGGCTACTGAAAAATCCATTACACCCTAAATATCATTAAAATTTTATATTTTTTTGTAAAAATATTGTTATTTTCAACCATTCACATTCTTCTCATTGATGGCAAAGGACACGCAACGAGGAACAATGAAGGAGTAACAAAGGAAAAGGAGTAGTAGCAATGAACATTAAAGGAGAAGCAGCAAGGAACAACAAAGAAGTAGTAGCAAGGAGCACTAAAGGCGAAAAAACAAGGCAATGTATGCATTAATGAATAGGATCAACAATGCAAAGGAGCGAAAGGAGAATGGTATGGCATAGGTGAATGAGGAGGTTGTTGCATTTGGGTATATTTGTGTTCATGGCTTCATGTTTATGTTGATGACCTTGATAAGTCATGATGATCGGATGTAATGCAAGGTGAACGCATAAAGGATTTGTGATACACATGTTAAAATTCTTGGATAATGTTGCAGCGATTGCTATGTTGAAGAAATTTTTGTGATGTTAAATTTTTGTTGAGCTAAATTATTGTGATGCAAGCAAAGGCAAGACTCCGTGACAGAAAAGGAAATACTCCACGACAACAAAAACAGGCCAAGACTCAACTTTGCTGAGGAAATTGCATGAAGAAAAGATGGCTTTGATCATATAGATGGATTTGGAGAGTGATTGTTGCATACATATGGCTTGTATTTTTCATATGTTGTGTGCATATTATTTGCATCAGAGAGTGCTTGCAGTGTGTTCATGTGTTGTGATGTTAGAATATTGCTTTTGGCATTATGTTGATATTGGTGTACCTAATCATTATATATGGGTGAAATAATATTTGGCGGAGCACTTATTTATGTTCTAATATTCAAAATATGAAGAGCTTGGAAACAAATGAGTGGAAGGAAAAGAGTCAATCATGTTCACTTCATATTCTTATGTGGAACACAAACACCAAAAAACTTTCTTTATAAAATATGTTGTTTTTGGAAGCCAAAGATGATGAGAGAGTTACATAGCATATGAGGGCTGAGTGTTTGTGGGTTACCTGGCACACATGAAACTGATGTGAAATATATTTGGAGGGGATAAGAGGAAGTAATAAAGAAGGAGATATGTAGAATTGATGACCAGGTAACGCAACATATTCTTTTCATTTTGTATGAGGGGATTATGGTCTCCTTTAAAGTTGTTGCTTAAGAAATATCACTCTGGAGCCTCTTGTGGTTTGTATCCCACATAAAACATACGGGATTTGGATATTCCATGCATGTTGTAGCTTAAAACAAAGTTGAGGTAGAAGTCTCCTGTAGGTTGGAGCCTAAAGAAAATCAAATGTAGTATTGGAGTAGGAGGTTGCCTTTGCATCACAACAATAAAAAACTCACAGTTTTCTCCCTTTATGGGTTTCCACTTATATCTAGTGTCCATATGTGTTGTTATTATCTATTTATGTGATGTTTTTGGTTTACTTATTATTTTTTGTTTGCATATTAAATATGTAAGCCATTATATTTCAATCTGCTCGTTTATTGGTTTAGTTAATGAGCTTAAAGCAAATCAAATCAATGTCCATGAATGTACTAAATTGATTCAACCCCCCCATCATTTTCTTCAAGTTTTCATCAATTGGTATTATAGTCGGTTCCTTATCTGTAAGCCTAACATCTTGAAGGTAGATTTGGTGAAGTCATGGATTATCAAGGTGGACATGTGCTAAGTGAAACACACTTTCATGAATGCAGATATAAGTAAAATATGAACTGATATGTTATGGACCTGGTGTAGGGAAACTATTATGTGATGATTACTATAAAGGCTCTCCCTTTGCGCAAGAGAAATAGTGGAATGCTAAGGAAAAATGTGTTATGTATAATAATATCCATAATATGGAACTTGATACAATAATAGAATTAAATTCTTCTAAATAAATATGGGATAGGTTGCAGCTCATTCATGAAGGAGAGACTAGTAGCACTAATACAGAAAAAGAGAAGAGAAAGAAGAATAAGAAAAATCTCTATCAAAAGGAAAGTGTTCAATCAAATGAGGTCTATGCTAGTGTGAATTGACCTGATTTCCAAGAAGAAAATATAGTTGAAAAACAAGCTAATCTTGGCATAGCCTTGACTCAAATAGAAAGATTGAAGAATGAAACCAAAGACTGGAATAAGCTTATGCAGATATGTGAAGGGAGAGAGCATGAGTACAAGGAATAAATTGTTAATGTGAAGGCACAGATTGAAGAGGAAAGGAGAATAGAAAGGATGATGAATAGAAAGCTAAAGGAGAAAGAGGTATAATGTGAAAGATTAGAGTCTGAGATCTGTTCAACTAGAAGACAGTTATCCTAAAAGGAAAAGTTGTGTAAGCAGTTAGAAGAGGAGGTTGTCTCCATAAAGAACTCAAAAAATGCAACCATAAAGGATAATGAGGTAGCACTAAATATACCTGCATAACAAGAAGGTAGATAAACTAAAATTTGTAAAGAAGAAAACAAAAAAAGGAGGCAACATCAAGAGTTAAAGAATGATATGAAGAAATGGTTATTTGGAAAAATTTCACTTGCTACTCGAGATTATTGAGAAAAATTGGAAGATCTCAAAAGGATATTATTTTCTCCTTTGACAGATATCAACTATTTTTCTTGCTATGAACCTGGACATGTTGATGGAGAATGTAAGAGAAAGAAAATAATGAATTCATTTAATTCATACACAAATCATTTTTATGGTTATTGTTATCTATGCAATGAATTTGTACATAGAGCTATCGAATGCAAAATGTATGTCAAAAAAAGTAGAAATGACTCAAGGATGTTAGAAATTCAAAAAGGCAGAAAGATTTTCTTATTCTTGATAATTACTTGTGATGTTCTTGATTTTTTATTACGATTATTTATATCTTATCTTTCAGTTAATCAAGAAATTACCAAAGCGAAAGAACATAAAACAATGGACACCAGATGTAGGCACTATGCTAGGGAAAAACCCCCCTCCATGGGAAAACTCAGTCAAAAATCTATTCAATAGCATTCTTTGAGACTCTTCACCCTAGACAAATACCAAACCTTCACTCCACACCAATTCAGCCTCCTAGATCTTGTACGTCTCTAAAAAAAACTTTGACTATGTAGCATCTTTCAGCATGAGACATCTTCTAACATCAACAAAATTTTGAAGACTTTGATCTCCTCATCTAGGGCTCGAAACAGAGGGAGGGAGAGAGAGAGAGAGAGAGAGAGAGAGAGAGAGAGAGAGAGATGCACCAAAATTTTGATTTTTTTCTTCTCCTTAGACACCACCCAACTTTCACTTCCTTTGGCTTCCTGGATTCGTACTTCGCACTTCCCAGCTTCCTTAGAGATATCGAACTTGCTTGAGATGAAGTGATCCAAATGAATTTGAGGTTCTTGTATTTATGAGTTTCATGTGTGATCTAATTAGTGTCCTTAGGCCAACTTGATCTCTTCTAGGCCGAACTTTATGTGGAGGATACATAAATTACATTTGACTCAATACTTAACATTTTTACATGATTCAAAATCCCAAGAAAGGTCACTTTAAAAGTACAATGACTCTATTGACTCACAATAAATCGTATAATTCATTAATGGCGACTTCGACCTAGAACATGGTGACCCAAGCATGAAACCCATGCTTTAATAAGTCACAATAATAATAATAATAATAATAAGAATAACTCTTTTATTTATTCTTTTCACAAGTGATTATAAAATGACTCAAATACATTAAATGAAGACCGAACCTAGTTACATTTTCCAAAGCTCCCTCTTAACTAGGGAGGTATTCATCATATACAAGTACAAGGAAGATCTATGCATGAGGGAATAAGGTGGACTCAAGCTTTCAGTCTCCCTTGGTACCATCAAGCTTACTTGCTAACCACCAACCCTAAGATCCAGATGTGTATCCAAAAAAAAACCTCCATAATTAACACCACATTTTCCAACTTCGTGACCTATACATGAACACAAGGTTTCGACCATATGTCCTCCTGGGAAACGCTTCACTCACAAAGCCTTAACAATGAAAACATATTAATAAGTGTAGATTGTTGCTT
>APFE031400584.1:0-10956 GCA_000404065.3 Pinus taeda
CAATTCTTGCCTCTCGTCACAGACGGAACTCAGCCTCAGCCTCAACCTGGTACTCAGAGCTAGATCCATCCGTCACAAAACCTGACCTCCGCCCGCTGTTGCACTTTAATTCAATTCAATTCTCTGATACCCATGGAAATTGGTTTGCACAGCCCAAAAAAGTAGGTCTATATGGTGCTGATAGATAAACAGGGCCATGGAACTTGGCTAACAAGCAGGTCTGATAATGTATGTATGTATAAAATGTGTAACTTATCTCCAAGAATTTGGGAGGATTAAATAATTGAATCGTATTATATTGTGGTGCAGGAGTTATGTTGGGAGCTAAGCGGTTATAGCATGTATCAACTATGCAGAGGACGCATATATTTCAGAGTAATCTCAACTGAATACTTTTCCTTTTCTCACATGACGTGACTCAGAGAGTTGCATGACCTGTACTTGTACTGTGCTGAAAGTATATTATGCGGGGCATGGTTATCTTGGATTATTTCTCTCCCTTTAAAGGTCGACAGGACAGTATAAAAATAGTGGTAAGATTCGTCCAATCCTTTCATTCCAAAATTTCATTCTGTAGATGTTAGGATTCCAGATTATGCACTGTTTTGTTTTGTTTTTACACCAGGTTATTCTCACAAAGGAATTGGGTTCGGGTGGGAGTGGGCACGAGGGTATTTTAATTTAATTGGATAATTTAATCTAGTGAATTTTATCAATTTGATGATTTGATTGTTCTAATTCATTTTCAGCGTTGATGATTTGATTGTTGTAATTCATTTTTAGTGGTGTGATGGGCTCTCCACTGGGATGGGATGGACGCACTGAGGAGACCACTCCACTCCACTCCACTGATTGATGGGCTTTAAGATACACCATAAATATTAAATTTATTTATTTTTGGCTGGGTAGATAAACCATAAATATTAAATTTTAACAGTTAGGAGTAAAAAACATCGTAAAAGAAAAATAATATATATAAAGCATTTGTGCATTTTTTGTTATAGGAATTTATGCAAAGTAGTTTTGTATGCAAAATATTTATGTATAGCATAGATTGTCATTGACTTTTAAAATATATTATTTTTGCAGATAATGACTGGAATATATGTGTATGGCCAAAGCATTCACATCTCCATCATGTTCATGACATAAGACACATTGATCCTCTTCAAAAGAAATTAACATTTATGTATTCATTCTGTAATTACTCTTGAAAATCTCATGATAATAAAAATTATTTTTATGTTTGAAGGGGCTAAAAGCCCCTTCTCAATGCCCTTGAGAATGAACCATGGTCATTCTTAAGGGCTTGTGCATCCTCTCTCCCTTTCCACTTTTTAGTTTTTACTTTTCCTCTTTGGTTATGTTTAAAAGTAATTAGCATCATAGGTTTTAAGTTAATAACTTCTTAATTGTTAGTATGCATGGTTTACACATTTTAAATTTTTAAATATATTAAAATAGTTCTTGTTTGTGTAGTGATGTGTATTCATATTCTTTTCATGTAGCGTTTGATGATCGCTGACATTTTTTACTTTGTTCATGATTGTGTATGACAATGTTTGCTCTTTGAGTTATATTTAGTGTTTGTATTTACAATGAATGTGAATTGCACGTTGATATGTGTTCTAAAATGTGTGTATGTGTGTCCCCCTTAGGAATGACTATCTACAACATGTCTTCTGCCATGATTCAAATTTGATGTGCAATATGTGTATATTTGCAACATTTTGTGTGCGATGATCAAAATTTGATGGGTGACATTTGTATGTTTTTGTATTTACAATATTCTTTGTGTACGGTGATCAAAATTTGTTGTGTATTCATGATTGTAGCAATGTTTGTGGTTTTAGTTCCATTTGTATGCTTGTGTATTTACAATGATTGTGTATAGCATTTTGATATGTACTCCGCAATGTGTGTGAATTTCATTTGCAAATGCCTAATATCTCCATGTGCTTGTATCTTATGCATTTGCAACATTTTTAGGGTGTAACTGATACGCGATGCTTGTATGTTTGTGTATTTGCAACATTTCTGGATGACGATAAAAAATGGAAGTGCAATGTTTGTGAATTTTCTTTTACAGTTCTTCTGGAGTAATAAACAATTCAGTGATGCCTAATGTTTGTGAGCTTACAAAACTTGATGTGTATTCATGATATGTATTGAGGAATAACTATCTACAAAATGCTTTCTGTGATGATTCAAATTTGATGTGCGATATGTGTATATTTGCAACATTTTGTGTGCGATGATCAAAATTTGATGGGTGACATTTGTATGTTTTTGTATTTTCAACATTCTTTGTGTGCGGTGATCAAAATTTGTTGTGTATTCATGATTGTAGCAATGTTTGTGGTTTTAGTTCCATTTGTATGCCTGTGTATTTTCAATGACATTTTGATATGCAATCTGCAATGTGTGTGAATTTCATTTGCCAATGCTTACTATCTCCATGTGCTTGTATCTTATGCATTTGCAACATTTTTAGGGTGTAACTGAGATGTGATGCTTGTATGTTTGTGTATTTGCAACATTTTTGGGTGACGATAAAATATGGAAGTGCAATGTTTGTGAGTTTTCTTTTTCAGTTCTTCTTGAGTAATAAACAATTCAATGATTCCTCATGTTTGTGTGCTTACAAAACTTGATGTGTATTTTGGAATGACTATCTACAACATGTTTTATGCGATGATTCAAATTTGATGTGCGATATGTGTATATTTGCAAGATTGTGTGCAATGATCAAAATTCTATGGGTGACATTTGTACGTTTTTGCATTTACAACATTCTTTGTGTATGGTGATCAAAATTTGTTGTGTATTCATGATTGTAGCAATGTTTGTGGTCTTAGTTCCATTTGTATGCCTGTGTATTTACAATGCTTGTGTATGACATTTTGATATGTACTCTGCAATGTGTGTGAATTATTTGCCAATGCTTAGTATCTCCATGTGCTTGTATCTTATGCATTTGCAACATTTTTAGGGTGTAACTGATACGTGATGCTTGTATGTTTGTGTATTTGCAACATATTTGGGTGACGATAAAAAATGGAAGTGCAATGTTTGTGTGTTTTCTTTTACACTTCTGCATGAGTAATAAACAATTCAATGATGCCTAATGTTTGTATGCTTACAAAATTTGATGTGTATTCACGATTGTAACCATGCTTGTGTTTTGAGTTTGGTTTGCATAGTATTTACAATGATTGTGCATGACATGTTGATATGTACTTTGAAGTGTGTGAATTTATTTTGTCATTGCTCACTATCCGCACAGGTTTGTATTTTTATGCATTTACAACATTTTTTTGTGTTTGACATGTCATGTTCGTATGTTTCACATTTCTCAGGGTTTGTGTATTTATAATATCTTCGCTTGTACTAATTACAAATTTGATGCTTATCTTTTTGCAATAATAAAAAAAATTATGCCTAATGTTTCATGTTTACAAAATTTGATATCTATTCATGTATTAATGGAAATTTGATGTGCATTGATGATAATGTATTCAGTTCATTGTTTGGGTTTCCTTTATATCTATGCATTTTGAATGAATGTGGGTCACATATTGTATGTAATTTAAATTAAAATAAAATATTGTCATTGCTCATTGTCCACATAGGTTTTTATGTTCATGCATTTACAACATTTTTTGTGTATGGCATGTCTTGTTTGTATGTTTAACATTTTTTGGGGTTTGTGTATCTATAATATCTTTACTTTTATTGATTACAAATTTGATGCTTATTTTTCTACAGTAATCAAAAGTTTTATGCCTAATGTTTTCATGATTACAAAATTTGATCTCTACTCATGTATTAATGGAAATTTGATGTGCATTGATGATTATGTATAAAATTTAATGTTTGGGTTTCCTTTATATCTATGCATATAGAATGATTGTGGCTCACATATTGTATGTAATTTAAAATAAAATGAAACATTGGGATTGCTCATTGTCCACATAGATTTGTATATTTATGCAAATTTTACAACGTTTTTTGTGTTTGGCATGTTATGTTTGTATATTTCACATTTTTTTGGGGTTTGTGTATTTATAGTATCTTTGCTTGTACTGATTACAAATTTGATGCTTATTTTTCTGCAATAATAAAAAAATGTAAGCCTAATGTTTTCGTGTTTACAAAATTTGATATCTACTCATGTATTAACGGAAATTTGATGTGCATTAATGATACTATATTAAATTTATTGTTTGGGCTTCCTTTATATCTATGCATTTAGAATGAATGTGGCTCACATCTTGTATGTAATTTAAAATAAAACAAAACATGGGGATTGGGGAGAGACGAGCGTAGTGTAATAATAGGCTAGAAGTGAGGGGGGAGGCCAGATGAGCTTCCACCTTCACGTGGTTGGCCTCGTCAGTAGAGAATTTATAATTCTTGAAGCTAAGACAAGCTCTTTCTATAAATATGCACATACAAATATTATCTCTCAAATTCTTAACATCCAACATGCTCTAACCCCCTCCACACACACACTGTCTCTCTACACCCACTCACCCCCCTTCCATGCCCCTCTCTCTCTCCACAACCTGCACCCTTCCATCCACTCTCTTTCTCTCTCTACACCTCGTCTCGCCTCCCCTTACTCACACACACTCTCTCTCTACACACTCTGGGGCAATGATTATATTTGATTTATATAATCATATGATTGCCTTTGAATAATTGTATTTAAATGATTATTTTTTATTTGTATGATATGAATTTATAACATTATATCTCAAATTCATAACATCAAACCCCACCCCCTCTCTCTCTCTCTCACTCTCTCCTCGCCAACTTACCCCCCTTCCACTGCCTCCCCCACTCTCTCTCTCTCCACAACCCGTGCCTTTCCATCCATTCTCTCTCTCTAGAACCCCTTTCCCCTCCCCATACTCTCCCCTTTCCCCTCACTCTTTTTATCTCTACACACTTTGGGACAATGACTATGTTTTATTTGAATAATTTTATTTGATTTGATATGAATTTATAATTTGGATTTAATTTTATATAATTTAAATTTGTACTTTTATAATTATTTAATTGTATTTTTATTAATATTGTTATTTATATAATCATTCTATTTTATTTGTAAATTCAATATTTAATAGTTTAAATTAGATTAGATTTAATTTAATATTAATAAAATATTTAATAATATATAACATGTATATAATAATAAATATTCAATATATATTGGTTAAAAAAATATTTACAATTGTATAATGCTTAAAATTTTAATATTATTGTTAAATAGAGTTATTTTGGATGGTTCGGAGGAAGAAATTGAATCCACCCTACTTAGTTTCAATTCTTGTAAATGCATGATGGATGTCGACAATGTTGACAATGTATTCTTCACATGAAATATAAAACATTGTATATATGAAAAAATATATTTACATATTATTAAAATTTTATATTTATTTATTATAATGTTTTTTATATAATAATTAAAATTTAATTTAAATCCAATATTAATAAAATATTATATTATATGATTTCTAAAAAATGCTAATTAAACAAATATGATTTAATCAATATTATCTATATTAGAATAAATGTGGTCTGTTTTTTTAATACACTTCAAGGCTTTATGAATGAATGCCAACTAGATTGAACTAACCTATATCAACTAAAGTTAACTAAGGGAAAAATAAAATATTTATTATTTATCTAAATATAAATAAAACTATGCATATCATAATGAAGACATGGAAAGCCATGACGCGCACTCGTGAAGGGTTGGGCTAGGGTTTCTTCGGCCCCTGCGGCTCTGACACGGCCTCTGATCAGGCTTCTGTTCAATCCTTCACCGTAAGAGTCTACACCTGTCACTCTCGGATATCGAACTGGTGACAGGATGGCTGAGAACGTGGAGCTGGAGATGGTTGACTATTTGGAAGAGCCCTTCCCGGATCGAATCATATTCGATAACCCTTGCTTCTCATCCAGCACTCCGTCGTTCACACCTCCCCTGGCTGTCGGACTGGATTCTTTTCGTCCTCCTGTGGGTTTATTTCCCCGGCACAGTATTGTTCCGCCTAATACTGGGCTGATCCCTATAGATCCCCCAATCTTTGAAGCCCCTTCTCTCTCTCCGGACGCTCTACACTTTCCCCCGATTCGCTCTCCCCCTGCGGCCATTCCACAGACCTCTGCTACTGAAAAGACTTCATCCGCTGGTCCCTCCTCTTCTGGAGGTTTCAAGACTTCTACCGACAATGTAAATCCCTCTAAACCCTCCCTGTTGGATGGCGTTACCAACCCCCTGGTGGACAACCCAACGGCCCCTCGCACCAGCAAGAAGAAATCAAAGTGTATCAAGGTTACCTCAAAGGATATTTCGATTAGGCTTGGAGAAGCTTCGGCGATTAGCAATCTTTCTATCATGGCATCTACAGTGCTGGTAGGGCACATCAGAGGCAGGGCATATTCGGCAAAAAAGTTATCTCATTGGGTGAAAGAGATCGGGGGGATTTACTTCTTGAACTTCCGGATGTCCATGTCCTGCCCAGAGGATGGTTCTCCTTACAATTCTCGAAGGAAAGCTATACAAACTTGGTCTTGGCCAGATACTGGAACATTGAATCAGCTCCAGTTCTTCTCAAAAGGTGGAGCCCCCTATTCGACCCTGTTCATGAACAAATCGGAGCCGGACCGATATGGGTGCGGTTGCCAGGTCTTCCATTGCAATTCTGGAGTGATGAAGCTTTCAAAAGAATAGGTAATGAACTTGGTACCTACTTGGATCATAACCGCTCTTTCGTGGAATCTAGGAGCAGGACCCTCGCGCGCATCTTGGTTCACTTAGACACCCGTGAAGGGCTCGAGGAAAAGATCACTCTACAGTGGGGGCGATACAACAGAGAACACAAAGGGTACCATTCCGCTGCAATCAGTGCCACATGGTCGGCCACCTCTACAAGGAATGCCCTCTCATCAGAAAATCTGGAGACTCTCCAAAGATCTCGTCGCCACCTCCCAGGGCTGCCTCTCCGGCTTCCCCCCGACCCAATGCTGCGGGCCAGCCTCCTGCGGCTTCCTCACCTGCGGGCGATCCGGGAGCAAGGCTTTCACCGACGCTGACCAGGGCTCCTACAACAGCAGAAGTCGGATCTGGGGCTCCCTCAACAGCAGAAGCCGGAACTGTCTCGGTTTCTCCTCTACACCCTTCTATCTCTAATATTGATCATGTTGTTTCTGTATCTGGTCCCTTGTATCAGACTTCCATGGCTCATTGTGTTATGCCATCCCCTCCTCCCTTGTGCTCCACTGGCCCTTCCTTACGTCCGCCATCCTCTCCCTCTGCGTCTCCCCGGTCTCCTCCTGAGTCTTCCCCTCCCCACCCATACTTTTTACGCTCCAGGTCTCATGCTAAAGATTTAACTACTCCCCAGGCAGGGCTGGGTATTTCTTTACCAGAGGTCGGTTCCCAGCCTACCAGAGGAAGGAAATCTCATCTTTCTAAGGCTATTAAGATTGCAGGGGCGGAGGTTGTTTCTGGCCAATAGTCCACCATTGTAGGGGTCCTTAAAGCAGGACAAGCCCCGCGAGGTGTTCCACCATGAAGTGTTTATCGTACAACTGCAGAGGACTGGCTAGCTCCTCCAAGAAACTAGCCATGAAGCGTCTCATCGAGACTGATCCTATCGACATCATTATGCTCCAAGAAACTCTCTTTTCGGCTGATCATATCATCTGCTCTATGCATTCTATTACTCCTGGATGGATCTATATTGCCCTCGACGCTGCTGGGCGCTCTGGTGGTCTGGCCATTGGAGTTAACCTGCGCACCATTAAGGTGGAGGCCTCTTGGGGGGGGCAGGCTACCTGGGGATGGATATTTTCACCGCCGATCTGGGAATGAACTTAAGGATTGTGAATGTTTACGCCCCTTGTAATCAGAGAGAACAATTCTGGCAGAGGCTCCTCCATCTCAATCTTTTGAATGATGAGAAGACTATTATTGGTGGGGATCTCAATTTTTCTTTGGGATTTAGGGAATCTTGGGGATCGACGGCGCAAATAGATCAAATCTCAGATTATATGACAAGCCTATTAGAACAGACAAATTTTGTGGATGTCCCCATGCAAAAACTTCTTCCTACCTGGAGAAATAGGAGAGTGGGAGATGCTGCACTAGCCCGCAGACTGGACAGATTTATTATGAAGGACACACTTCTTCAGAGGCTGCATCATTATAAGAAATGGGTGGGCACGGGGGGCATTTCGGATCACTCACCTATCTATCTGGAAATTCAAGGTCCCTTCAAGAAGCCAAAAGCCCCATTCAAATTCAATCATACTTGGCTGAAGGACACAGCATATGTCAAGATGATATCTGAATATTGGGTAAATCATCCCATTAATGGCACAGAATCATTTGCAAAAGGGTTCTGCAGGAATCTCGCCGAGATTAAGCACCTCTCGATTAAATGGGCAAAGGATAAGCAAGCCCGAGACACCTCTCATCTTATCATCATTGAATTAGAGTTGAGCGCTTTAACGGATGAACGGGGACTGGGATTTATCTCTGCAGTGGACAAGAGTCGTTTGATAGAATTGGAAAACCAAAAGGCCAGCATTCTAAAGAGCGTGAAGAATCTTTGCGATTGAGAAGTAGGGCTATTTGGATACAAGCAGGAGACGACAATTCAAAGTTCTTCCACAGCTATGCCAACAACAGAAAGGTATCCAATACCATTTGGAAACTTCCTACTCCAGCAGGAGATATGGCAGACTCTTTTAACAAGATTGCTTGCTTGGGCATATCCCACTTCCGTGAGCTATACAGATGCCCACCTGAAGCCAATCTACCAGATATCTTTCAAGTGGCGAGTCATTTTCCGAGATTTGCTGAGGAGGAGGATGTGGAGCTTCTTAGTGCTCCGGTTACTACCGGGGAGCTGGAAGGTATACTAAAATGGTTCAAAAAAGATAAGAGCCCTGGTCCAGACGGGTGGACCATAGAATTTTATTTAGCCTTTTATGACATTCTGGGGTAGGATCTTCTGAAGGTCGTGGAAGAGAGCAGAAATTCTAGATCTATCTACCACGCTATTAACACGGCCTTTTTAGCTCTCATTCCGAAATCGGACTCCCCTTCTTCCTTTGATGATTACAGGCCTATCTCATTGCGCAACTGCCTTTACAAGATCATTTCGAAGACCATTGCCAGCCGGCTCAAACCAATCCTTTCCAGACATATCTCCCCCCAACAATTTTCCTTCCTCGAATCCAGACAGATTCATGAAGCCATTGGATTGGCTCAGGAAGTCATTCACTCCATCTGGTCTAAGCATCTCAAGAGTATCCTACTCAAGATTGACCTTTCCAAAGCTTTTGACCGAGCCAATTGGTTGTACATAAAAATGATTCTCATCCATCTGGGTTTTCCTCACTCTTACATCTCCTGGATTATGGCGTGCATTACTTCCCCATCATTCAACATTCTTATAAATGGCTCGACCTCCCCCTTTTTTCACTCTGAAAGGGGACTACGTCAAGGATGCCCTCTGTCCCCCCTGCTCTTTCTGCTCATCATGGAAGGTCTTAGCCGTCTCATTGACTCTGCAAAAAGGACAAGTGACATCTGGGTCCTCAGGATCTCAGAATTTTGCTCACTCACACACCTGCTCTTCGTGGACGATGTTCTTATTCTAATGGATGGCAGCATTTGCAATACTAGATCCTTTTCAAAGATCCTTCTGCTCTTCTCTTCTGCCACAGGTATGCTCGCTAATCAATCCAAATCCACTATCACTTGCTCGCATACTTCTGTTCAAGAATCTTTTTTTTCCCAGCAGGCTTTTCCCTACAACATTCACCCCTTGGATAGGGGCCTCCAATACTTGGGCTATTGGCTAAAACCCATCAGTCAAAGAATCGCTGATTGGGTTTGGCTGGTAACAAAGTTGGAGAAGCGACTAAATGTATGGAGTTTCAGATATCTATCAAGGGCCGACAGGCTAGTGCTCATTAAATCGGTTTTAGAAGCCACTCCGGTCTTCTGGATGGCTCTTGCATGGATTCCGCGGAATATTCTGGGGCGGTTAAAACAACTCTGTAACAGATACCTCTGGAATGGTAACCAGGACAAAAGGTTATTCGCCTGGATCAGCTGGCAGAAGATTACCCTACCAAAGAAATGGGGAGGATGGGGGCTCAAGGACCTCCCCGCCTTCGCTCAAGCACTTTTTGCCAAAATGGGTTGGACCCTTATGACAAGTCAGAATCTATGGGCTCATGTATCATACCATAAATATATATGGCCCCAGAGGTTATTGGATTGGATCAGATTACCATCCTGGCAATCGAAGGGATGCTCGTCGATTTGGAAGGCACTTATACATTCTCTCCCACTCATCCGTGACAACTTGGTCTGGAGAATAAATGATGGGAGTTTAGGTAGGATAGGGCTTGACCCGTGGATTGGCAGTGGTGGGAGACACATACTCAGCAGAGAACTTATCAGACTCCTAAATGCCCGAGAAATCAAGGTATTTGCTGACATTGCTGATCAACAGCGCACAGATATATTTTCACAGGCCTGGAAGACGGCCCAACACCTCGATCTTCCTCCACAATGGCATATGGAATGGGACAATTTCATCTCAGCATTAACTGAATCTCATATAAGGATTAAACAGGGGTCAGACGAATTAGTATGGTGTATGGCTGATAATGGTATCTACGCACCAAAGCAGGGTTACAACACTCTCATAATGCACAAAAAACCTGATTCGCTCTGCAACTAGTGGAAATATTTATGGCAGTTAAAAGCTCCCCCTCGCACAAAGCTCTTCTTTTGGTGCGTTATAAAAGACATCGTTCCCACAGGTGAACATCTCTCCCATCGAGCGATATACGGGCCTTATTGGTGTATCCTGTGAAAGGCGGCAGAAGAAACAACTGCGCACGTCTTTCTTCATT
>APFE031400591.1:0-19498 GCA_000404065.3 Pinus taeda
GAGAGAGAGATGCATACTGTGGGGAGAGAGAGAGAGAGAGAGAGCCGAATATAGGAGGGAGACTTAAGGATAGAGAGAGAACAAAATAAGTAGAGAGAAAGGGGTGAAGAGGGAGGCAAAGTGAAAAGGGGGAAGGAGGGAGAGAGATAAACAAAGAGGAAGATGGAAAAGGAGTGCATGCACATTATATTATGTGTGCATGTTATATATCACACACACACTATATGACACATGAAAATGTTTTATTAATGCACTTACGCTATTAGTTAAAAAAAATATTCGGCAGGAACATACAACTTCATAATTTTTCAACCTTGATTATGTATATGCTCTGCAAGTTCATTGCTAATGAATCCGAACACACACACACACATATATATATATATTCAAATAATAATGATTATTATTTTTTTTAATTGAGGAATCAACATCTGGTCCGATCTTGTACTCACATGACATAGGTTCAATTCCGACCAATACCACTATAACCCCTAAGTAAACCATGCCGCCCCTAGCATGCAGCTCTTAGGTAAATTGGGTGGATTTGAAAATCAAATCTCATGATACATAACACTTCATTATTACCAACTGAGTTGCCAGTTGGGGCTTTCAAAAATCAATTTTATTTTTATTTTTGAAGATATATCAAATTTATAAAAACCACAGGTCTTTTATTTTTTCCATAATGATTGCTTGACTTCTTTTGTAATAAGAAAATAACCAACATCAGAATAGATGAAAACCTACGCAGTAAAAATAAACTTTAAACAAACTATGAATATGTTAAGACCCTTACAGGGGGGAATACCATTGAACCTGATCATTATAAAGCTCCACTAAGTTTTTTAATCAAAAATAATATAAAAACAACATTACAAATTAAGGGAAAATAATGATGCATAAGGTCCATCTATTATTTACAATTTTTAAATTTTATTTCAAAAAATTTCATCACTTATATACCAAACCCAGGGCCTAACATGAAGATATGCATTATGTTTTAGAGAAAAATTAATATACCAATCTTAGAAAAGCACCATTTTTTAAGTTACACCAATTTTCCATAAATAAAATTTATATATTTTGGAAGTCAATTTGATTATTTATGTTTCATCGTTTTACACCATGTCTTAAAAGGTTGTGTAAGCACCTTCAATAATTCTTTTTAGTGTTAAGATTTTTTAGATTTACATTGCAACTAACATGTCATAATTGGTAGCATGATCTTGCACCAAACCTATTGTGTTTTAATGTGAGCTACATTCTCTTTTATTATCTCTTTATGGACATTCACTTAAGGGACCCCACCATTTATTTTGGTTATTTTCTTTTGTGTAGTAATTTTGGTTGTAGGATTCCATAATTACTTGTTCTATTTTTCCTCTGTTGTGTCATATACTTCAAACCACCATAAAAATTAGAGGGGAGGGATGTGCTTGGATGTACATTGATTTTTTTCAAGGATTGGAATACCTATTTTCCATATTATTATATTTTCTTCATATGTCACCTTATACACATGAGAAATATTCAATTGCACTGTGAACACTTGCATCCACCATGTATTCTAATCATCAAAACAAAAATAAGAAGATAAAACATTAAGAAAATAACAAAAACAAAGACAATTGTAAAAACAAAGAGGGGTTTGGGGGGGTATTGAGCTCTTCTTATGATCACCAATTTTTTTTATCATGAGTTACCAATTCACAAGTTTGTTAGTTGTTAATGTCACCCTTTTTGAAAAGAATTTGTACTAGATCAACTTTTTATGTTCTTTTCCTAAGCCATAATGGACCTTGAGTTCCACAAACACCATTTAGTAACTTACTTGGAATGGTCCTCGAGTCCCATTCACATAATCAATATAACTTGATCTCTGTGTGGCATGGTCTCATGCTCCCTCTTAGCATTCCTCCCCCTCATGTATCCACTCTAAATTTGGTGGTGTCATCACATTACACCATGTTCATTGCCCAAGTTAATCCCCATTTATTATTTGTTTAAGAATTTGTGTTTTCCCCTTATGTTAAGTCCAAGTCCTTATTATTTATAAATTATATTCTTACCTTGTGTTAGTTATGGGGAGTCATCATTTCCCTTTCTACAATTTATCTTCCATTATCTACCATGACACATTTTCTCTAGGTGTTTGATTTAGAGGCCCAACACCATAGTTCCATTTTTATCTTTGATTGGTTACCTCAAATATAACAAATTCCCATCATTGATCTTTGACTACATGGATCTTATTAGTATTTTACTTTAGAACATACATTTCCATCATGCATGATTATGCTCCTAATTTTATATCCATTTTCATCATTGTTAGGATATCTCTAATGCAACAATGATATTCATCATTGATGAATGACTAGATGATTTATCCCATGTTTGATCAACTCATTATTGCATTGTAGAGATCCATATACAAACATGCATGGCTCCTTTCCAACATTGTCATGAGCCAACATCTTGGGTTTAATTTTAGTGAGCTTTTTACATGTCCTAACCCTTCTACCATCATGGACATCTTTTACTATAGTTATGAGTTGTCACTAGGCAACATTCTTCCATTACATATTTTAGATGGAACCAACATTATTTTTCAGATATATCTTGACTTGGATTGATTTGTACCAACATTCAAATCCATGGTCTCATATTTACTTGAATGGACTATTGCATGAACATGAGTATCCCTACTTCATATTGAGATATTATATATATAATTTCCTTCTACATGTTTTCCAAGTGGTCTCATTTGCCTCTCTAGTATGGGTTCTCCTAATTTCATCTCTCCCTCATTTCTTTTTATAGAAATAATTACATGATTTATTTTGGGTATGTGATGCTATCCTAACCTCACACATCTAGGGGCATCTATATTTATGCCATTTGTCTCATCTTGTGATAGTGGAGTTTTTATTTTTTATTTTTTTTAACACATCACAAATCATTCAAAAGATAGTCTATATGGGCCAAACATATAAGGAAATGTTTTAATTATACTATAAAAAAATCAATGGTAAAGTTTCAATTTGACAAATATAAAACTATAATATTGTCCCTTTATCTAGCATGCAATTGCACTCTTTATCATTGGAAAAACATTCAATCATTATTGCAACATGAATTTGGCAATTTCATTAACCCATTTATGAGATTATCAAGTCTAGAAGCTTGTTAGTTGATTGGAACCCATGCTAAGTGGAACAAACTCATTCAATTTAAAAGTGTTTAGCAATACTTAGAGTTATTACATTCACATGGAAAGGGTTCAACATTTAAGCTCCATCATTATTAGTTTAAGCAAGATTAAGCATGTTAGTATTATGTTAACTAAGCACCTCAAAGATTGAAGTGCCCAATTACACCAATATTATAGATATTCACCCTTTGTCATATTATAAGATTAAGCATGTTAGTATTATGTTAACTAAGCACCTCAAAGATTGAAGTGCCCAATTACACCAATATTATAGATATCACCCTTTGTCATATTATACTTCTAATTGCCTTTTCATACGGAATTTAATAGAGAAAAACTTTGAAATTACTCCTCATTATTATTTTAAAGAGAAAGTTATTACTAATATTATAATATATTTTTTAATTATATTTTTACATAATTATAATACCAAATTTTCTTTTATTTTCTCTGAAATTACTTATTTTTATTTCATTTGGTTTTTTATCTAACATCATGAAAACTAGTAAAAAATGGAGTATTGTATTACTCGTTTTTATTTCATTTGATTTTTGTATCTAACATTTTGAAAACTAACAACCAGTAAATACTAAATGGTTGTATTGTTTACCTACTTGTTTTGTGTGTAGAATTATCGAGAAATAGAATCTCCACTTAGATCCTAGTCCTCATATTCTGTAATGTGATCTTCAAGGTTTGCTTTCGGTTGAAATAATTTCTTTACTTGATTAAATAGAGCGATGGTGAGATGGTTAAATTATTTATTTTATTATTGTAGTTAAAAATTTGATTCTTTACTTATATTTATAATTTAATATAAATATTATATATCTTTGAGTTAATATAATAAATATTTTAAATTTGAAATATAATAATTTTAATACCATATTTAATAATTTTTGGATTTAATATAATAAATATGTTACAATGAGGTATTTAAATTTTCTATTATATTAAAAAAAAAAATAATTTAATATAAATTTATATATTTTTGGAATTTTAATTTTTAATTATACTAAAAAAAAATTTATAAAAATAATTTAATTAATATTTATATATTTTTAAATTAATATAATAAATATGTTACAATTAGGTATTTGAAATTTTCTATTATATTGAGAAAAAAGATTAAAGGACTACTTTTCCTAAGCAATACTCTCACATTATACAAAATCATGTGAATGGTGATTCACTAATAATTGATATGTTCTGAGCTTTACTATGAGGGTTGGAGTATGTCGTTTCCCTTAAACCTTATGCAATAGAAATTTAACTAACCTTATGCAATAGAAATTTAATTTAAATAACGTATTATTAAGAGACGATAATTAATACGCTCTCATCTCAGTAGAGTGCGTATTTTTGTTTTATAATTTTTAAGATATTCATAATATATAATTAAGTATTTTAAAATATATTTTTAAATTAAAATATTTTTAAAAAATAATAATTTTAAATATAAAAATGATATTTTTTTTATATATAGTATTTTAAATAATAGTAGAAAATTAGTTTTTTAAAATATATTTTTGTTAAATTAAAATAAATAAATATAGATTTAAAATTTTTTAAATTGTTTAATCTATAGAATTTTGAAAGCTCTCGATCTTTACAGGGTGTAGAATCTATTTATGTATTAAAAAAATTAAAAAAAATCACACTTTTGATTGAAATTGTATGGCCAGATTCTAATGAAAAAGACTATTTGTCTTATTAGTTAGACTACGCCTTAATTTTATATCAGTTATAAACTTTGTTAATTAATTGGTTTGATGAGACTTCATTTCCACAACCATTGCCAATTTATCTACCCCAAGGGAACCATAACAATTCTTACTTTATTTACCATATAAAAATCAATTTTATAGATTTACAATGTACACTTTATTTACTATTTTTAAAATCTTTGTTGCCTTTCATTAAAATTGGTTGCTCCATTATTTACATGTTTCTAATTTTATATCATTTATAAACTTCGTAAATTAATTGGTTTGGTGAGACTTCATTTCCACAACCATTGCCAATTTATCTACCCCAACCAAACCATAACAATTCTTACTTTATTTACCATGTAAAAATCAATTTTATAGATTTACAATGTCTATACTTTATTAACTATTTTTAAAATCTTTTTTTGCCTTCCATAACAATTCTTACTTTATTTACCATATGAAAATCAATTTTTTATATATAAATTTACAAGTAAACAACTTTATTTACTAATAAAAAATCTTTATTACCAATTCAAAATTGGTTGCTAACATTAATTAACATGTTCTAATTGAGTTTCATATTTTAAATTAATAATTTTAATTTACAAAGTTTTACACTAAAACTTAAAAAAATTATAATTAAAAATTAAACACAATATATATTATATATAAATAATATATAATAGTAATAGTATATAAATATATATATATATATATAATTTAATTAATTGGTAAAAGATTTAGAATAAAAATATGCTATTTAAATAACGACAATTAATTACATAAAAATGTATAGTATTTTTGGTTTCTTATGGTAAAATCTTTTATAGTAATTTAATGAAATCAATTCTTGTTAAGGTTTTAATGATTTTTTTTCATGAGTATGAAAATATCGAGAGGTTGAAATATATTAATGAAATAATGTTGTTTTATTCATTGCTATTTTTGAAAATATAAGAGGAGTCACCAAGTGAGTAGTTAGGTTACTAACTATAAGGAAGTTGAAATATATGAAATAATGTTGTTTTAGTCATTGCTATTTTTGAAAATAGCGGAGGAGTCACCAAGTGAGTAGTTAGGCTACTAACTATAAGGAAATAACTAAAATCAATTATGGTCCAAGAAACCCTCCATCTCGCAAGGGATGATTCCCTACCACAAGAATTATCATGACTAGAGATAAATGTTATGGATGGAAGATGATTTAGAAAACAAGTTTGTGGGAGAGAAAGAGCAATTTGGAAAAATGAGGTTCCAGTGGGAGATAAAGACTCAAAATGCATAGTTCAATATTTCAGCCATATTTGGCAAGATGTTGCTAAGGCTTGAGGAGGTCAAACTATGAAAGTTATTGATATGTTTCATGAGTCTAAATCTCACGGGAATTGTTGAGAACCATTCATTGGTTGGAAGGAGCATGGTAGCTCCTATTGTATTTTCAAAGATTCAGATAAGTAACTTGATTATCTGAGAGAAAATGGGTACCATTCATTGGTTGGAAGGAGCATGGTAGCTCCTATTGTATTTTCAAAGATTCAGATAAGTAACTTGATTATCTGACAGAAAATGGGTCTAAATGTCACGAGAATTGTTGAGAACCATTCATTGGTTGGAATGAGCATGATAGCTCCTATTGTATTTTCAAAGATTGAGATAAGTAACTTGGTTATATGTTATGTTGTATTGAGAATATGAGAGATTCCTAGGTGATCTATTATGTTGTGTTGAGAATATAAATTTTGAGATTACTTTGTTTCTAAGTAGAAGATAGGAGTGATTGCAACTATCTATGTTATCTATTATGTTGTGTTGAGAATATGAATTTTGAGATTACTTATGTTTCTAAGTAGGAGATAGAAGTGATTCCAAGTATCTATTGAGTGTAAATTTTCAATTTCAAAGAAAAAATTTAACTCTATTATAACTAATTTTGTGGAAGTAATTATCTACGTGAAATTATAAATAGGTGAATGCTTCCAATATGTTTTCATAAAAAGTTTATGTATATCTTTATGTAAATAAATAAACATATGTGGCATGTTTAGCATGGCCATAGGTTAACATTGAGATAAAGTTCTCAGGTTACCCTAGGTTACCCCTTAATGAGCATGTAGTCCCTACCAAGTGACAAAGTTTTTCACAAGTCGAACACTAAATTTTGTGGATTAGGACTATACATATACATATATACAAATATTTCATGTGTGTAAATACCCAGAAGTAATATGCACAAAGATTAAAAGAGAAATGTTATAAATGAAATTACATCAAGTTGTACAACACTTTCACAAGAAATTACTTGTCTAGAGATAATCTGGCCAAAAGTAAATAACATAGTATAGAATTTGTGCTCTTATAACTAAATATTTAAAAGAAATTTCACAATTATAGTTATGAATCTGGTACAAATGTACATTATAAAGAGAGACAAAATGTACATTATAAACAAAGACAATATCAAATGTACATTATAAAGAGAGACAAAATGTAAATTATAAACAAAGACAATATCAGTTTATCTCTAGCCTAAAAAATGCTTAAATAACTATACTTAACCGTCATAAAAGACCTAAACAATCAATTAAGGAAATCCTTAACATGAAGATAAATTAAGCCTATTGGAGTCCAACTCCATTAACAATCTACCCAAATCTATTTTATGCATGCATTGGTATAATTGAAGTGTTTGACCTAATTTCTCACTATTGAGGTAATTTATTTAACAAAATCCAAGAAGAAAAATAAATAAATTCATGAGTACCTAGAAACATTTAGAAGTTAAAACCCTAAATATTAGTATGAATATTTTCATAATCAATAACTTAATGAGCATGAATACTTTTGGTAAAAGCTTAATGTTCTTGAAAATGGGTGAAGTGTTCACCCAAAACATCCACCATATCAATGACATCACACAATTTACCAAAGTATTCATTCTCACCCTAAATCTTGTTTCTCGTAAAGCTTGAGATAAGTCACGTTACCGGAAACTATAAAAAATAGAGAAAGGAAAATGATTAAAGGTTTTATTTGGAAATATCAATAAAGGGTGTGCTTTACAAAATATAGTGCGAAAGAAGCTACAACAACCAGAATTCTCCGACCTATGAAAAACCCATAAATTTGTTAGTTTAGATAACCTTGAAAGTGAGTAAAGATGAATGATGGAATACTTTGCAAGGAAACCCAAGAATATAAGAGCTTAACATTTGTATGGCATTTTGATGGGAGGAAGACCAATAAAAAAATGGCAAGGGCTAACTAGCTTGCCATAGGGCATTAAATGTCCTGGTACATGCATGTTTTATAACAAAATAAAGCATTGTCTTTATTTTTAATTTATGTAGCCACCAAGGCTGTGTGTTATTTTGTTATAGAGCATGCATGTACCAGGGCATTTAATGCCCTATGGCAGGATGGTTAGTCCTTGCCCCAAGAAACTATTGAAATCCCAAAACCATTAGTTATCAACATTAATAATCAAATTATTAATTGGTTCACTTAGAGTTAAGAAAAATTGAGGGCTCATAGAAGAAACACGTGACCATAACTTCATATCTTGTGCATAAACTCTATAGCCATGACCCCAAACCCCGAAGAACTTGAGGAAGACATTTTGAGAGTAAAGTTTTCCTCTCCCTAAAAAAGAAATAGAAAATCCTCTGGCTCTTAGAAATAAAGTTAAGCCCTATGTGCAAAACCATAAATATGTGACAAAACGAATTTTTTAAAAAATGTTAGCAGACTATAAAGAAAAAAGCTTTTTACCACATATTCATAACTTACTAGATAAAAGAAAACCTTTCTATGCCTCCATACCTCTCATGGAATTGATAGGCTGGTCAGTAAACAACTTCAAAAAAAAACCATGGTAACCAAAGAATGAGTGATGTAGCTTGACATGTTTCCCATGGCTAAAGGGCAAGAGAAACAAGGAAAATAAAATCCCCATCACAAACATGTACGCAAAGCTCCAGTGGCAGAACCTTTGAGTGCAGATGATGCTAGATTGGAGGAGGGGTTGGGTGGTTACCCTAATTGTAGAGGAGAGGATATCAACTGATGAAAATAAATCTTAATCGTTCCTTTCCAATCATTCACGTGGGTGAGGTGTGGTGTGTGCCTCGAGACTATCCATGTATCATAGTGCAACCCATTGTCAAAGGCAACAAAGGTGACATAACATGATTTAGACATAGGAAAATGTACGTATTTAAGACACAAGGACAAGTTACCTTACCCAGAGCGTTGCTCATGGATGTAGTTAATAAATCAACTATGGTTCAAAATAGTAATTATATATATATGTTGCCATTATCCTCAACAATCATTTTTAACATATTTCTAAAGATCATCAAATCCCTATGAAATCATTTAAACTGAGAAAAAATAACAGAGAAGTTAAAGTAAATTATGCTTAAGGTTAAAAGGAAATAATAACTGAAAATATATTTGTTTTAGCTTAATGTGGTATGTTACTTTAAAAATAAATAAATAAAATTAATTATCGTATGGGTGTGAGGTAAATTATGTCTCCTCTCGTACCATGTGATATTTATCCAGGATTCAATGCACTTATCTAATCAATCAAGGGCGTCAAGGGTTAATGCTTCCTCCCTGAACACCATAACAGTTTTTAATAATATGATAAAATAAAACAAGTAACTTTATGACTTAGTAAATCATAATTATCTTTTTATAATTTAATATAAATTTTAAAAAATACAATCTTAACTTTGTCTTTTTCCTTCTGATACAATCTTTTCCAGGAAGAAGTTTGCACCGATAAAATTTTTATCACACAAGTTATACTCAAAATTCTAAAACATCCTGAGAGAAAATTTTCAATCAATCAAATCAATGTGCCCACTGCCTAAACACAAATTCCATTCAAAGTAAAACTCAATAAAGTAATTGTACACACAATCATTATTATTTGTTTTTCAGGCTATGGTGGACCATAACTTTGTGGTAAAATGCTTCACAAAATTCCATCAAATAAAGTTTAATTTTAATTCCCAAATATATTGAACATTTCAATTTATCGTCGACAAGTGATTATCAACGAATCATATATTGGCATTTTTTACCCTGGAATCCAGCGTCTTGGTTTTAGTTTTATGTAAATTTTTTGTTTTCCTCGTTTAAAATTGGTTTAGGTTGGTATACATATATATTTAACATTTTGTAAAATCCGAGGTATTTTTAATATGAAGAATTTACAATTTAAATTAATAATTCCAATAAATCTGTGCTAGAGTAAAAAAGTCAGAAAACTCTCCAAAATATAATAACTTATAAACTATAAAAATTTAAAAATATGATAAACTGATAAATATAAAAATTAAAAAAGTGAAAAAATAAATATAAATTTTAAAATGCATCTTGCAAAATATATGCTGCATTTTTTAACAAAAATACTCAATCAACCTATGACGACATCAAATATATTATAACGATAAACACTTGAGCAAATGAACCAAAAAAAAAGAAATCCCCCACTATATCATGTATCAAGGATTTTCCCAAAAAAAAAACTTAGGAAGATGTAGTGTGTACTTTTAACACTGGGGAAGACGTGGTGTGTACTTTTAATACTTCAATGGATTCTGAAAAACATTTCATTCTAGAATATGATGTTTTGAAAGACATTGTAGATACCTACAAAAATAAGAAAATTACTCAGTTTTATACTGTATTATTCAATGGAATTCGATTCCTTTTTTTAGGATATGCGATAAATTCATGGATGAGATGTGCGATTGGTAGTTTATTGCTGGTTCACTAACATCACTAACAAAGCATGTAGACAACAATGGTAGTGGTGGGGTGGATTGTAAAGAAAGAAAAATGAAAAGTCATAGTGGAATTGGAAAGTTTATAATTTTTCAATTTCATCTTTGTTTTCTAAAAGTCTAAAAAAACTGAGAAAACCACAAAAGAAGAATTTGTGATAGTGTTGTAACAAAGTACTAATTTCATGAGTGATTTTATAGGATTTAAGATATTTTTCTAAATACACTTATACTTATTATGAAAGATTTTAAATAAATAAGTTTTGAAATTAGAAAAGCATTTTAGATTTAAGTTTAGAAATGAATAGTAGTTTTGAAGAACACAAGTGGGATTGCTTCCTCCTGAGTGTGGTTTTTTTTTTTAATTGTATCTGTAAAATTGTTATGTTATTTAGTTTATTAGAAGTTATTTAAAATTTAAAATAAATTCAGAAAAAAATGAACAGAAGATATTGTTGTTAGTCCATTTTTTTAATTAAAAATTATTCATTCCAATTTTAATCGTATTTGGAATTTGGTAACTATGACTTATAGCAATATATGGGTTCCTTAGCATTGTCTTTTCAGTGAAAGGACTCTTAGAAAGTTGGGTTAACTTATCATTAATTTGAGTAATAAAATGATTGAATTGCAAAAGACAAAAAATAAAAAAGTTGGTAGTCCTATAGATTATTTTTAGTTTTTGGAGTAGCATGAACCGGATTATCCACAGTTTTATGTTCATCTTGTCCACATTTCTAACCCCAAAGGGGGTCCATCATCACGACCAAAATTGATAGAATATGAATGATAGTTTCTTGAGAAAGCTACTTAATATGAATGAATGATAGAAACTCTCAAGAAACTATCATTCATATTCTATCAATTTTGGTCCTGATGATGGACCCCCTTTGGGGTTTGAAACTTCGACAAGATGAACATAACACTGTGGATAATCAGGTTCATGATACTCCAAAAAACCACCACAGAAGCTTAAAATCAAACATATTTTTAGTTTTGTGAACGTTTAAAATTTCACTCATTCATTCATTCTAATCCAAGATAACTGTTATTGTAATATACACTATAGACGATCTCACCAAAAGAATACAAGGTACTTAATATGTGACATTCTACCCTTTGATGTATAAAAGACAAAGAGAATATACAAACACCTTTCATTTATAACCATTGAAAAAGTTAGTCTACCAAAGTCCCATGTCCAGATAAAGTTACACTATTCTTTAGTTTTGTGAACTTTTAAAATTTCATTCATTCTAATCCAAGATAACTGTTATTGTAATATACACTATAGACGATCTCACCAAAAAAATACAAGGTACTTAATATGTGACATTCTACCCTTTGATGTAGAAAAGACAAAGAGAATATACAAACACCTTTCATTTATAACCATTGAAAATGTTAACCTACCAAAGTCCCATGTTCTGAGAAAGTTACACTGTTTTTTAGTTTTGTGAATGTTTAAAATTTCATTCATTCTAATCCAAAATAACTATTATTGTAATATACACTATAGACGATGTCACAAAAAAATACAAAATACTTAATATGTAGCAGATGTAAAAAAGAAAAAAAACATACAAAACACCTTTCATTTATAACCATGGTAAAAATTAATCTACCAAATTCCTATATCCCAATAAAATTCATTTATAACTATTGAAAAAGTTAATCTACCAAAGTCCCATGTCCGGATAAAGTTACACTGTTCAACAGAAATGATTTTAAGTGAGCTACATGTTTGCTGGGTATACTCAGTCCAGTTGGTTTGCAATGATCTATCAAAGCCATTCTACCAACGCACTATTCGAGGTTTATCTACTAGTCGTAGACATTTGATTGATTATTTATCCACCAAGCGTGTGCGTGTTGGTAAAACTGAACTGTCATGAAGGGGAGATAGAGCTGGCAAAGGACTAGTGAACTTCAAAAAGAGTTGACAATTTGAGAAAAAAACAATTGTGTGGTCTTTTCAATGCGGTGGCGTTCCAACTGAGCAAAAGGTGTTTAGGTATTATTAGTGATACTGTGACTGCGCAGAATCCAATGTGTATAGCGACGTCCAAACAACTCACATGACAATGAAAGGAGCTGGTGAAAAAACCCTTCACACCACAAGAAAATACATTTTTTATTCTTTCCCCTTTGATATAAAATTCCGTAAGATCTCAAGACAAACTGAGAATGTTTTCCTCCCAACCATTTTAAATATTATAAGATTTTGGATTTATCTGGTAGATACTTTTTTTTTAAATGAAAGTGTAGTTTTTATTATTATTAAAACTATATAATGGATTCACAGTCTTCCAATTTTTTTGGTTATATTTGAAATGTAGAATCACAGTAACCTATACATCAATTTTAATTAGTTTTTTACTCAAACATGTTAAAATTGGCTTCCTATTTAGAGGTGTCATCTTTTTTCTTTTCATTATTAATAATATTTAAATACAATAATTTTTCTATTTATTTTAATGTAAAAAATTACATAATTTAACTTTTTTTATTATATTAATATAAAATATAAAATATTTTTGTTTTTGTTTGCTTGATTGGAAACATGAAATATTAATGGAAAAGTTAATGGTTTTTATTCCAAATGTTTATATACTAATTGGATGCGATAAAAAATATTTACTGATTAAAATTTAGTTTATGTAGTACAGTGTTAATAAATTCCAAGTAGAGTAAAAAGCCATAAGTTTGTTGAAACTATCCATAATACATGGAAATATCAATAATACATGGAATGATTGGATTGAATACAAATGCAAGATTTGGTTTGTTACAATGCTATCCAATTTTTCATGTTCTTCCACCCCAAAAGATAACAATTTTTAAGATTTTATTAACACTTAATAATCTATTTATGTTAATCTTTCCCCATTTCTTAATAATATTTATTAATTTGTGAATGTCCGTTTTTCAAAGTAAATCATCATATTTTGAAAATAATATTTATCATCTTTTATATAAACTATATAAAAAGCCGTAGTTTATCCGTCATATATTTCCAGGGTTTCCGAGCTTATTTTCTTGTATTATTTGTTCAAAATTCAACAAAGATTTGTTGAAATCACAAGTTTTAAGATGTGAACTTTCTAGAATGCTAATGCCCCATAGATTTTCAAGGATATTGAATTTATATATGCAATCAAAAACCAATTTTAAATAAAAATTCACGAAAAGAAACAGCTTACTTGTATCCAAAAACTCTAAAATAAATAATATTTACAAACATGCATAAAATATTAAATTAATATTAAAATATTTGATAAACATTATCTTTAAAATATAGATTTTTATTATTATATATTTATTTTTAAATATAATATAATAATTTTATAATGGTGTAGTAGGAGTAGTCTAAGGAGAAAACATTTTCTCTTAAAAAATAGGAAGAAATCGGCACAATTTTGAGAAATGTGGTAGAAATATGTGGAACCAGCTGTCAAGGTTCACAATTTTTAATGCTTTATGAGTTTTTGATAGTGCTAAATACAATCTTTATAGAAATAATTGGAACACTTGAATTTCTTAATTTTTTTTTTTAATTTCCTAAAAAAAAAAAATTGCATCCCACAAAAACCATTCCCTATTAGACAACCCCACCTAACTATTCAAAAGCGAGAATTTAAAACAAAAAAAATTCGTTAATTTCAATACAAAATATGACCGAGAATATATATATATATATATATATAATATATATATAAAACACTACTCAGTGTTAATTGCAAAATTTAAAAAAATCTAATCCATATTTAATAAAATATAATTTAAAAATAAATCTAATCTAATTTAATAAAATCTAAATTTAAGATAAATCTAAATTTCTATCTATAACTATTTATTTTTAACTAAAACTCCTGCACATTATGAATGAACGAGGTTGACAAATTCTTTTATACGAAACTGTAAAACTCCGAGCTAAAGGACGCAGCAACTTAAAATGACACCTTTGAAATTGTGTAAATGTATATAATTAAATTTGTCAAAAGTTGTCGTCATAGTTTGAATAGGACTTGCGCTGTATATGCTTAATTTGTATTCCATATTTTGAATACGACAGGGTCTGGAATGGAGAGATTTTTGTTCCGCATAAAGTTGTTTAGCAGCCATTAACCTGACAAGCATTTTCGTATTACAGGCACATGCCTCACACCATTCCACGATCATCGCAATTCCATATCACGATCCTCGTCATTGAATTGAGACAGTGACAGATGTCGGTGGCCGAAAACTTTTATAAATCTAATACTCTCTGCTATATTCTCTACGTAGATCACTACCCAGTCGGTGAGAGGTCTATCAAGTCTCCAGTTAGAGGGTTCTTCATGGCATTTCGATATGTTTCACTGAATGTTATATTCCTTGCATTTGCATTCATTCAATGCACCACTGCTCAGCTCTGCCCTACCTTTTATCAGCATACATGTCCCAATGTCACCAATATAGTGGGGCAGGTCATCCAGCAGGCTCTGCAAAATGATTCAAGGATTGCGGCCTCTCTCCTTCGTATGCATTTTCACGATTGCTTCGTTAATGTAAGTAGAAATATGTCTCTTTATTCACTACATTTGTCCTTAATACATCATCTGTCTGTTTATTCAATAGATTTGTATTCAGTACAGAGATTTGTAATACTGATACTTTACTCACTCTTTGATTTGAAGGGCTGTGATGGATCCGTTCTCTTAGATGACACAGCAAATTTTACTGGGGAAAAGACAGCAGGTCCCAACAACAATTCCCTCAGGGGCTTTGACGTTGTGGACAACATCAAGGCAGCAGTAGAGAGTGCATGCAACGCAACAGTTTCTTGTGCTGACATTCTTGCCATTGCTGCAGAGCGATCAGTCGTACTGGTCTGTAAATCTATCGTAATTAATGACTTATAAGCTTTTGATACTGTGTTACTATAATCATTAATCCAACATGATGAATATCCTTTATACCATTCCGCTAAGTTGAAATATATTCAATAGCTCTAAGTTATAACTGATCTATGAAGCCTGCTAACATGATAACCATCTGCAACATGCTGCAGTCCAGTGGTCCATCGTGGACTATACATTTAGGAAGACGAGATAGCACTACTGCAAATGCAACTCTTCCTAACACAGCCATTCCCGCACCAACAGACAATGTTTCCACAATTATAGCAAAGTTCCAAAATGTGGGACTTTCTGTCACCGATGTAGTTGCTTTGTCAGGTATAGTAGCACTCTTATCTGCAGATGCAACCTCACATTTCTTTCCATGGCAGAATTTGTTAGTGTTGTTATTTTTCACATGCATTGATAAAGGGTATTTTCCAGTCCAGCTAACTAGTTTGGGTTGTAATTTCACAATGAAATTTTTTATAAATTTGTGAATATCCATGCAGGGAAATCATGAATATAAATTTAGAGTTGAATTTAATTAGATTGCAGATTTTTAGAATATTTCAAATTAGATTAACAGAATAAGTAAATTCTTTGGCGTCGACCCTATCTAAAATATTCCCAAAATCTACCATCTGAATAAAAAGTAAGTGATCCAGGTGGGCACACAATCGGGCGAGCTCGCTGCACAGTTTTTGTCAACAGACTTTATAATTTCAGCGGAACAGGCAATGCAGATCCGACGCTGAATTCATCTTATCTATCGACCCTGCAAAGCACGTGCCCACAGAATGGTAACGGGAGCACCCTAACCTCACTTGATCCGTGCACTCCAAATACCTTTGACAACAACTACTACATAAATCTCCAAAACGAAATGGGGCTTCTGCAGTCAGATCAAGAACTGCTTAACACAACGGGGGCAGCCACCATTTCTATTGTGAATGACTATACCAGTAGTCAGGCTGATTTTTTCTCCAACTTCTCCAACTCGATGATTAACATGGGAAACATAAATCCTCTAACGGGAACAAGCGGAGAAATCCGCCTGAACTGCAGGAAGGTCAATGGCTAGAAAATCCCAGTATCGCTTTGTTTCGTCTGTTTCCACTTTTGTCAAAGTGAGAGCAGTACCATTCTGTTTTAAAACATAAAAGTTAGAAAGGGAAGTGCGTGCTATCTGTAACATAATCCATGTCGGTAAAATACTGACAGCAATTATCAATAAATTTATTTTTGGAAAACATATGATGACGTTTGCATCAAGCTTCTTCGATCTATTTTATAACTAAAATGCGGAAAGAAAAAGGAAATCTCAAAATTAAGTCACAGAGATTGGGTTGAATCGTATAGTGTGGAATTGAAGGAGGTCGAAGTTTTGAAATGGAAAAGATGATGAATATTCTTTATTGATTTGCCAGTTTAGATTAACTTTTATGACTAATCCTTTTAACATTGATAAATTCATATTTTATTTTTTCACCACATGATATTGTTGCGGGTAGGGAGAGTTTTCAATTTTTACATTACATGTGGTGAAGATTGAAAATTTGTCGGCCGAATTAGTATTTAATTTTTGGATCTTTTATTTTATACGATCATTGTTTTATAAAAAGTAGTACAGGGTTTTATACGATCATTGTTTTATAAAAAGTAGTACAGGGTTATTCACATATGAACATGACAATATGGACAATGTCTGGTTTATATCTATATGTATATTTGTATTTTATAGTGACTTAATATAATATATTATGTTTTTTTTCTCCTGAAAAAATAGTATAAAATTTTATAATGATAGTATATATTTCTCCCGAATGTTCAAGTTTTTATTATCTAAGGAAATGTAAAGAGGATAAATTATATTTTCATAAGTGTAAAGAAAAAGATATTAACTCATAAGTGTAAAGAAAAAATGATGTTAACGCATAAGGGTAAAGAAAAGATGATGGTAACGCATAAGTGTAAAGAAATATTACATTGTACGTATTAAAAAAGTATGTAATTTTCTTTTTTACATTGTAGGTATTAAAAGAAACTGTAAATAAATATTACATTGTAGATTAAGTGTAATGTGGTTGTAGATTCGGATTATTGGAGAGGCCTTTATAAAATTAATTTTTGTTATGAGATGTTCCCATAACTCAAATCTATACTTGGTTTATCCACTTTAAATATGATGAGAGAGATTGTTCTAATGCGTTGGGTATGAAGTATATATGATGAGAGAGATTGTTCTAGTGTGTTGGGTATTAAGTATTAAGTTTTGTAGTGAGTATTTTATATTAATATTAGTGATTTTTAAATTGAGTATGTTATATTATTTTTAATGTTAATATTAATAACTTTTTGTATAATATATTAAAAACGTTTAAGTAAATATATTTCAATTTTGATTTGTTGATGATTGTAATTATTAAATTAATTATATTAATTATTTTAATATTTATATTTTAATATTGTAATACTTAACTTTAAAGTTATAATTGTTTATTTAACAATGTTGTTAAGTACATATTATTTATTATTATTATTTTATTTTTAATTAATAATAAAAAATTTTTAAAATGGGAAAATGAACTATATAAATATTATCGAATGAATAAGATTTTATTGGGAAAATAAATAATATAAATATTATTTTTTATCTTTTAATTAAATTAAAATTATAAATATTGATTTTAATATTTTATATTTTTTTAAATGAAAAAATTAACCATACAAATATTATATTTCTCAACTTTGTATTGAATAAAACTTATAATAATGGTATGCTCGTTATTAGTTAGGGATATGATGGTTTTAAGTTAGGGATATGCCTTGGTTTTTGGATCTTCTGATGCAAAAAAGCTTTGCCAAGGAATAGATCACCTGGGATAGGGGATGTCGAGGAACTTGGAACAGTGACTGCACAAAAGGCGATGATCAGATTACTCGAGGGACTGTGTAGCAGAGAAGGGAAGTCTAGGGGATGAATTTGTTTTTGATCATTAACATTGCTATATGGAAATAAATGCACATTGGGAGTGTGCCTTGGAACAATGAGCCAATAATTGTTCACTAAGAGGACCACGATGCATGATTGTAGTGCTGGACATTAGATGCAGTTTGACTTTAACAATGGATTCTAGACTTCCTGGGAAGGAGGTGAATCTTGGTACTACTTTTGAGCGTGGAGGTGTTAGCCTCTAGATCATATCCTTTTATTTTTTGGATGAGAAAATGTGCATATGTGTATATGAGTATATTATTGTATATACTATACCGAGTTGGATTTATAAAGCTCTATAGATAGTATGGTTATTTGTTAGTTGAAGAAAATGTGTATGAGTATATATGTGGTTCTTATTGTAAATACCGAAATGAGTTGTGTTATAAAACTCCAGTAAATGGTAGGTTGTTCATTGTAAATATTGCAACGGTCTCTGTTATAAAGCTCCATGGGTCGTATCTTTCGGTTTTCAGAGGTTTTGTTGGTTGTAGGTGTCATTGAAGACCAATGACAATGTTCCTCCACAGGGGAGGGTTTTGTAAAATCCTTGGTCGAAAATCCATGTAATAAAGTTAATAAAATAAAAATAGGACCAAGGTCATGGGACATGTATTCCAAGTTGAATGTTGGGCAAAACATCATAGCGAGTGTTCATTTTGGGTATTATGTCTAAAGGAAATTGGAAAAGGTAGTGGAAAATGCTTTGGAAATGCATGAGGTGTTAATTGACATTTTACTTATGAAAATAATGGAAATTAGGAGAAAAGGAAGGTGTTGGGTCATAGGTTGTATGTGAGGAGGAAAATGAAGGAAAATAATGGAAAATTGAAGAAAATAGAGACCTCATTAATAAAAAGGATTATGAGGATCAATTGGTAACATCGTTTTAGTTCATTTTT
>APFE031400596.1:0-10348 GCA_000404065.3 Pinus taeda
TTTTTCAAGGGGGAGAAAGATCAAGCAAAGGATTAAACGGAAGTTCTAGGTTGGTCCACTCGTCTTTCTCTTATCTATTGTGCATAGAAGAAATCGTGAATTGCTTTAAACTGTTATTTCTAGGGTAGCTGCCAAACCTAGAGGACTGGTTTATTGAAAAGACACTAGTTTTCCCAGAAACACATGGGTTAGGCCCCCTCAAGCTAACATGGGGCTGATGTGGCATCCTCTCAAATTATGGTGGTGAAAACATGAAGGTCAATTCTGAGTGGCTTAACTTTCTCATACAAACTTCGGTTGATGTGGTTCTTACGATGTTGAAAAGGTATTTGTGTGTAGAATATGAAAAAAAAAGTGTTGCACTAAAGGGGAAAGTTTTACCTACCAAAATGTGTCATTTGATACCTCAAAATTATCCTAGAAGGTTTCATACCCTAATTTGTCAAACTAGGTTCCATGGGTAAAAAGGGTCATGTGAGATTATTCCTCCACTTTTTCCAATCTAAAAGCATCAAAATGGATGAAAAACAGTACAATGATCCAATCCAGATCATTAACCAACAAAAAAAACTATATTAAGAAACCAAATCTCAAGAATATATATCCATAAATTTAATTTATTCAAATATTTAACAAAATCCATGTGGTGGAAATGTCAATTCTCTTACTTTTTTGTACATTGCCACCACGAGGAATTTTTCTTGCGGAAGCTTGAGCTAAGGCTTCAACCCTTAGACAAGTGTAAGAACCCCACTACTCTCTTCCACACTACTCTGGCCACCATGAACTCGAGCTTGTTTCTTCACCATATAAAATTCATAGAGCACCAAAGCCTATCCATCCAATACAAAAAGTCTTGCAAATAAGGGAATTCATATAGAGCCAATTTACTTAGAGACTACTCCTCTCACCCGTGTAGAAGTGAGGTTGAGAAAAATCATGGAAAAGGGTGAGAAATAGAAAAATAAAAGAAGGAAACAACTACGAGGACGAAAGAAACAATCAATTTCTGATCTTCCTAAACTGAAATAGCAATAGACTTGATGGAATCAAAGGGAAATGAATGTTCAGAGTCAACCTTGTGTTGGAAATGATGAAGCAAGAGTAATGGCCATTGCCATTTTGTCATGCCTTCTGTTGTAGCGGCTGCAACACCCTCCAAAATTTTGGCTTGCACTCATATTTAAGAGCCTTTTCCTTTGATGGTTGTAAACACTCGAGCTCATCCCTTGAGCTCCCTCAGAGTCTTTTTCACCCTTTTTCTTGCTTAACCAACTATATTCTTTGGCATGTTGATTGTTTTGTCATGCTTGTGATCTTGTTCTGGTGATTTCAAATGTTTGTCTTTGTGTGTCTGGGTTGTCTTAGCTATGTGAACACCCACTGTACTCACACACAAAATTGTAACCACTGTCACGCAAGTGTCGTCATGGTCATCCGAAGGTCTATCCCAAGTGTCACACTTGTGGCTTTCACCTCTAGACAGTCCCACAGAAGGTCATGCTTTGTTATGTTGTCTAGGTGATTAGTGTCGTCATGTTGTCAAAGTATGATAAGTGTGTGATCCTAATGTCAAGTCATCACAAGTTCACTTTCCTTTCACACTTGGAAATTTTCCTAAAAATCTCTTGATGGAACAACTCCCCTTCACTAGACCCCAACTAAGTTGCACTGCCCAATCTCAGCCCTTAGTGGTGCTTCTTTGTCTCCTATAACTGCAAAGTGCTTGAGGTTTTCCTTTGGGTTAGTTTCACTACACAATCCCAGAAGTGAGCAGCATGTCTCCCTTCCCAGAACTGGCAGAAACTGCCTCACATCCTATCTCAACTGTGCACTTCGCAAGAATAGTCATCAAGCCTCCCTCCTGCTTGTTGGAACCCCACATTGCTTAAATACATGAGCTTGCACTACTCCTAGAAAATGTGTAGAAGTTTCATCTCAGTGACCTCCCTCAGCAGGGACTCATTACTCTCCAAAACTGTCCAAAATTGTCCTTTGGTCCCTCTACTCTCTCGCGTTGTCTTCCCATTGGAAACTATGTAGAGGTGTCCCTCAAGGTCCCACCTTGCAACTACTACTCGTGTCTTTAACTACGCAATTTCGCTTCTGAGTGGCCTCTGCACAGTTTTCTCGGATAGTGAAGATTGTGCCCCAAAGTTCCTTATCCAAGCCTAAGCTACGCTCTGCATAGCCTTAGTGACCATTTCTCCCTTCATGTCACCTGGACTTGCACAGTGCGTAGTTACTAGGCTCTCTTCCCATCCCGTCATCTATCCCAAGCCTAGAACATGGAAAACAGTGCATCATGCTAGACTAGGAGGTTTTAAAATGTCATGCCATCATGAGTGAATTGCAGGAATAGGTACACTGATAGATCATGGCAAGACAACGAACAAGATAAAGAAGGAGAGCACATGCTAGAAGACTTACTTTCAATTGGATAGATGAACAAAGCACATCAAGCAACAAGAGAAAGGAACATATGCATGGAACCATCTTGTAATACCAAGACCAACGAAGACCTTGCAGCACCAATCCATGCGGAAGAGAAGACAAATCATACCCAAGAGTACATCCATCACTTAGCAGTGCAACAACTTGGCATGGAAACCACAGCTAGCCAGTACATGTCAGCAGTGCCATGACAAGTTGTGTCATGAGTTGTCATGGCCATGTCACCACTATGGGCCATATATGTTGTAATTGGATGTAATGTAATGTGAAATTCCAATGGACTCACATAAGAAGTTGAAGAGTCATGTCAGCTGAAAATTCATAGGAATTTGAATAGTCATGAGGGTAGTCCAAGAGTCACAAGGGTCAAGCATCACCCTTGGCTATATATATCCCTCCCATTGTATGAGTAAGAGCTTTTCACCTTGGCTGCTGCCACATAAACTTGAGATTTTTTTAGTTAGTTCTTTGAGGAGCGAGGAGTGGATCTAATATCCCACTACTGGGACTAGTGATGTATGAAGTACATATTGTCTTTGGACTTTTTCTTAATTCAAAACCCTGTTAAGGCCAACACATTTTCACACATGTTTTATAGATGTTTGTAAGACTACTCTTTAAACATTTGTAATGCATGTTTTCTTAACCTGTACTAAGATAGTTGAACTACTTTGTTTGCTTTAGTACTTACATTGTTTAAGATGCGTTGTATTTCTTATCACTATTGTCTCATCTGTGTGGACTACTCCATGAGACATTAGACAGACCTATCTTGTACTAGTTATAATGACTGTCACCTTCGTGTGGACTACTCTATTAGATGGTGTACGTGTTTTTGCTTGCACTTTGGTTTTAACAACTGCTGCATCTGTTGTGGACTACTCCACTGGATGCTGGACAAAACCTTTTTGTCTTGCATATGTCTCTCCTTGGGTGGTACTACTACATCTCATCTAGAGGCTCACTTTACTCTCCCCCCTCTATAGTAAGAAAACATGGACACAAATTACATTATGCACTCATGAGGTATACTCAACTCACTTTTTGAAGATTCAACCATAGCACTCTCATTTGTTGAACAATAAGACAAGGAAAATCTCTAACTAAATGGAAACTAAGCAATCATACCGAATGGGACTCCTACACCAAACAATGTGAGGTCTAGTTGGGACTTCATACTGGGGAGATCCTCTAAATGTTGGCGGGTCCAGCACTGTCAACATTTCTGGCACTAGAAGGAGGGCTGCCAACAGTTTATGTTTGATTGTCCCACTGACCCCACTCCTCAATCATCTGGTCAAGGAAGTAGCACACACTCCTTCCCTACGTGAAATTTTGAAATTGGTCATTTCTCACCTTCCAGACTCGAACGTGAAATCCCATATCAGCACATCTGCATCTTTCATCCCATCACCCACCAATTTTCTAAAGTTGTTGGACTACTTCCAAGAGTATATGTTCTTCCATATTCACAGAGGAAGCAAAGTACTACTCCCACAGGCGTGGTAGTCTCATCTATGGAAGAAGGAATCTTCACCACTCTTGAAGAGATGGCAGAAGTTGTGGAAAAATAAGAGGAACCTCCAATCTTTCGAAAGGAAGAATACGGTAACCTCTTACTCTTGGGCTTGGGTTCTGGTGTAGGGGGCGGGGGGGTAAGGTAGCGAAGGAGGTGGAGGCAAAGATGAACCAATAGATTGAGAGGACGAACCATCAAATTCTGAAGAAGAGAAGGAGGATGAAGAAGAGGACAACATGGCAGAGAAAAATATGGAATGAATGACTCAGGGCCCATTGGCACTCCCAGTGTCTTGCACAATATGCCAAGACACGCAGAGAAGCTTTTAACAAAGTATGACCTTGAAAATACAATGAAGGTGGAAGACCACTTAGACACATTCTACCTACATCTGCAAACACTCGAGGTACACTATGATGTCATTGCATGGAGACTATTTCCATGTACCTTGGATGGAAGAGAATTGTATGGTATGACAACCTTCCACCAAATTCCATCCAAAATTTGGGGGTGTTCAAGAGAATGTTCCTTGAGAAGTTTGCTAAATGTAAAATCCCCACCATGATATTGAATGAGCTGGGTAGTCTCAAGATGGAGTAGAAAGAGAAAGTCAAAGATTCCAATCAGAGGTTTAACTACATTCTAAAAAATTTCTCAGCAGACACCAAACCTCATGACTCCATCACCTTCAACTACTACATGTCTGCACTATTGACCAACATTGTGCAATTCATCAAGTGAGCTGCAAAACCAATATTGACTGAAAATTGTGAAGAGGCGATCACTGTGGAGAAAGACTTGCGCACCATTGGAGTCATTACAGGTGACGAATCCACTAAGGACTCCGAAGACACAGGAAAGAGGTCTCACACCTCTATGAGCAAGGTAAAGGAAAAGGAAGCAAGTGACATGTACAGCCTTGCTCGTCTCCTCAAGCCCTTGACCACAAAAGTTGTTGAACTCAAACAATGGATGAGCGAGACAACAGTGAGTAGTAGGCCTTCCAGGTACCTGTAGGAGAAGAACATAGCTTCAGGTAGCAACAACAGTCAGCCGACCAAATCTATGCAGAGCTCAAATTTAGTGCTCAACCTTGACTAGCTCATGACAGATTCATACTGTGCGTTCCATCATGAAAATCATTCGGAAATAACGTACCCAGAATGGAACTGTAGAATGAGCACCATGGCTACACAGTTCTCTAATATAATCACGCTTAATGAGTAGGCTGAGTTTGATCATGAAGAAGAAGAAGAAGTTGTTGCATCTGATGAAGCCCTATGTTTTGGGCATGTGGTAAACATGTATCAGTGCACTTCCACTGCCCAAAATACAAACATCAAGAAGGATTTTATGAGTGATGGTCTGGGCCCAAAGCAGAACAATGTATATAACTTGAGAAGCCAAGGGGGCCCCGCTGTGATTGAGATATCGAGAGATACAATAAGACCAAGCATACTAAGGACAATATGTCTGCCTGTCAACTCAACACATAAAACTCAGAGAAAGTTCAGGAAGACAACTACAAAAAATAGTACATCCGAGAGAAGCATAGGCAAGAGAAACCCACCAGACACCATGAACACGAGTCTACCCATGGACACCTCGGTGAGTCTACCCGCTTTGGATTATAAAATTGTAGAAGATATGAAGAAGACTTGTGCGAACATATCTTTGTATGCGTTAACCAAAATCACGAGTCAACGGGACATTCTTCTGCAAGAAATTGGGCATACCTCTACAAGTAGTGCTACCTCTTCTAGCAAGCGATCAAGTAAGTCTCCTAACATGCTCCAATCTATTCTCAATGCATTCTCTTGGAGGAGTTGAACTTGCTCTGCCCACCATTCTTATTATCATTCCAAATCATCAATTTCAATGTTCATAATTGTTTGGTTGATTCTGGCATGTCCGTCAATGTCATGCCACTCTCCATTGCTAAGAAGATCATTGCTTAATGGAGTAGCACAAGCGCGTAGATCATCCAACTTGACAAAACATGCGTACCAACCATTGGTGAAGTCAAGGATGTGATCATCTGGTTATCATTTGATGGATGATTTCATTAATGCATCAACATTTTTGTTATGGACATCCCGTAAGCATATGGCATACTGCTGAGTAGAGACTGGTCCAACAAGATGCACAAATACTTTGCTACTGACTGGTCACACTTATGGCTTCCATACAGGGGTAGAAACAACCAGATTTGGGTGTTGTCAGAAAGATACATGAAACACAATGTGACTCCCATGGATGGAAAAAATGAATCGTTGGATTTCACAGAACTTATGTTCCACAATTGTCTTCTGGAAACACAGTTGGGGTGCTATCTTGTAGAGCCATCCCTTACCCCACCAGGCACACAGTTAGGTCTCCTTCCATGCCCAACTGGCCAAAATGAAACTTGTACAATAGTTTGTAATAGTAGTAGTAGCACTGATAGTAGTACTAGTGCAGAAATTGGCCCTTATACAAATGACATGTGGACCATGTTCTTTCACAGATCCAAGATGTAGGAGAGCTTTGGAGCAGGTTGTGTTTTGACAGACCCATTGCAGAGAAAACACTTAATCTCTAGTCACTTGGAGTTCGAGTGCATGAACAACACCAAAGAGTATGAAGCACTTGCCTTAGGCTTATAGAAAGCCATCAGCCTCAATGTTGTTTTGCTAAAATTGGCAAGTGACTCAGAGTTTGTGGTGTGTGAGATACGTAACACTATACACTATGTGTCACCCCATCTTAAGAGTTATGAACAAGAGATATGGTGACTCATTTCTCAATTCTAAGATTTTAACATTATTTTTGTTTTAGTACTTACATTGTTGAAGATGTGTTGTATTGTTTATCACTATTGTCTCATTCGCGTGGATTACTTCGCGGGACATTAGACAAACCTGTCTTATACTGGTTATAACGACCATCACCTTCTTGTGGACTACTCTGTTGGATGGTGTACGTGTTTTCCCTTGCAATTAAGTTTTAACGGTTGCCACATCCGTTGTGGACTACTTCGCTAGATGCTGGAAAAAGCCTTTTTGGTTCACGTGTGTCTCTCCTTGGGTGGTACTACTACCTCTCATCTAGAGGCTCACTTTACTCTCCCCCCTTTACAGTAAGAGAACATGGGCACAAGTTACATTACACACTCACCAGACATACTCACCTCACTTTTTGAAGATGCAAGCATAACACTTTCATGTGCTGAACAACAAGAGCTAAGGAAATATCTAAGTAAATGGCTACTAGGGCATCGTACCGGATGGGACTCCTACACCTAACGGTGTGAGGTCTAGTTGGGAATTCATACCGAGGAGATCCCCTGAAAGTTGACAGGTCTAGCACCGCCAACACCTTCATAAGAGCAACATTAACTTCAAACCATCTAGTTAAAGCATTAACACACCCGAACTGAAGCCATAGACTTGTTTGCAAGTTCAGTGTTAACACAATATGGGGGGCATGTCGCCAATGTTAATTATGTGTGGTAGTGGCGCCTTTAACACTTATCACCTCACACAATTAAAAGAAAACATCATAATTACTATAACTTAGGTTATCAATATAATTCTATTGATTAAGTTGAATGGTTTATAAATTATTTTAATATATTATTATAAATGAAATGTAAATAAATATACGAAAAATTTCAATTACAAATGATTAAATAAGTGAATTATTAGATAAATATGGATTTTTTTTTAAAAGATAATAATTTATTTATGTTTTTACTATATTTGGTTAAAATAATGTGCTATTTTAAAAAAAATAGTTATAAATATATTCAATTGATTAGTAGATGAATATTAAACCATTCTAATATTCCATTTGAATGGTTTAATAAGTTTTTTATATTTAATAATAAATGAAACATAAAAATATGTGAAAGTTTCAATTACATATCTAATAAGAAATAAATAGAAGCCCAAGGTTAGTTCGATTGTCGAGTCCATCATCAAAAGACTCAACTAATAGGAGTTATGGGCCAATTTTCTTTCGAGACACTTGGGGTTAGGCCTCATAAATTTCCCCATATATATATACTATATATATGAAAAAGATACTAGTTTTTATATTTTCTAAATAATTAGTATTTAATGTTTTAATTTTATTTAATTATATATAATCAAATTCAAGCTTTTGTGATTCATATTTTGATTTGAAAATAATTTCAGAAGAAATCGCATTGTTAGATTTAGGTCGATGCGTTTCGAACCAACCAATGTGGTTCATCATAGGACAAGATGAAAAAATAGATCATAGCAAAAAGTTAAATAGGGAGTTAAGACCTTCTAACAGCTAAGGAAAAAAACAACTAGATAATGGCTATTTTTTACTGGATGGGAAAAAGGGCCGAAATACTAATTTATTTAATATTATTTATTATTATTATTATATTATTATTTTATAATTTTTTTATTTATTATTTTTGGACATATAAATAACATATAAATATATACTAATTCACCTGACCTAAAATAAAATAATTATGTATTTATTTATTCATAACTAAATATGATAATAATAAATCTAATCTAACCTGACTTAATAAATATTAACTACTTAAACCTAAAATAAAAAATATTTACTAATATTTATTAATTAATTTTAATTTATATTAACTAAATCATCTTTAAAAATAAAAATAAATATATAAATAAATAACTAAAAATTTAATAAAATAAATTAAATGGTTAATATTAAGCTAAAATAATGTGAAGGATAATAACTAGTTATAAAAAGGAAGAAAATAAATTGCGTTATATGTGCTTGAATATCAAATTTATTTTAATAGGGTATTTTTTTTAGTTAATAAATAAAATAACTAAATAAATAACTAAAAATTAAATAAAATTAAAATGGTTAAATATTAAGCTTAAATGAAATGAGAAGGAAATAATTAGTTATACAAAAGAAGAAATAATTAGAATGTTTTTATGTACCATGATTAATCAAATATAATTTTAATTATGTTATTTAAAAAAAAAAACGGAAGGGATCAAAGAACCAACTTCACGGGATTATTAAGAAAAAAAAACAAAGGGAGGAGAAGGAGAAACGAAAGGAAGGAAGCTAAGAGGAAAGGGCCGAAATCCAATAGCTGTTGATTTTCCACCCATCGTCCCTATTAAGATTATTAGGTCGCCTTTCAATCTCTATGGCTTCCCTAAATTTACGGTGATGAAAGTGAGAAATCTTCGCAATGACCTTCACCTCCTCAATGCATATATGATGATTGGTCCTCGCAGTATGCTCTGCTAAGGCCGGAGATCAGGTCCTTCCATGCTTGATATCGGCAGCATGCTCCTTAATCCTTTGATTAATGGATTTGCCTATTTCACCAATGTATGATGTTCCATAAGAGCATGGGATGACATAAACACTTTCAAATCTTTAGGGTCCATAAGATCTTTAGCTAATTTTAAAGAACTTCTTAAGGTATTAAGGGGTCAAATCCTTAAGGACCCCTTAATAGCTTAAGAAGTTCCTTGAAATCATCTAAAGATCCCATGGACCCTAAAGATTTGAAAGGTGCTTATGTCATCCCATGCTCCTGTGGGACACCATACATTGGTGAAACATACAGATCCATTAATCAAAGAAATAAGGAGCATGCTACCAATATCAAACATGGAAGGACCCGCTCTTCAGCCTTAGAAAAACATGCTGTGAGGACCAATCATCATATATGCATTGAGGAGGAGAAGGTCATTGCGAAGATTTCTCACTTTCATCACCTTAAATTCAGGGAAGCCATAGAGATTGAAAGACGACCTAATAATCTTAATAGGGACAATGGGTGGAAAATCAGTAGTTGTTGGATTCCGTCCCTTTCCTCTTAGCTTCCTTCCTTTCGTTTCTTCTTCTCCTCCCTTCAGTTTTTGTTTTTCTTAATTTCCCCCTGAAGTTGGTTCCTTGATCCCTTCCCCCCCTTTTTTTTTAATAACATAATTAAAATTATATTTGATTATTCATGGTACATAAAAGCATTCTAATTATTTCTTCTTTTCTATAGCTAATTATTTCCTTCTCATTTCATTTAAGCTTAATATTTAACTATTTTAAATTTAATTTTATTTGATTTTTAGTTTTATTTATTAATTATTTATTTTTAACTAAAATAACCTAATTAAAATTAGATTTGATTATTCATGGTACATATATACAGCTTGAGTGGGCATAATGGTTAAGAGCATGTGTTTCCTCCTAAGAGGTCACAGTTTCAAAACCAGAGGGGGGTAGAGTTGTATGCCTTCATAGACTTAGTAGTCAAATCCCTATGTGGAGGTGGGTCCCTTGTCCCACAAACAAGGGGGTCTCATACACAGATTTGGTGTCTAATTTAGCCGCGACCTTAAAAATTGATATTAT
>APFE031400615.1:0-10921 GCA_000404065.3 Pinus taeda
TATATTGAAAAAAATAATAAATATGATTTATATAAAGTATATAAGGTGTATTTATATGTAAAAAATACTAATTGTTTTATTGAAAAATATTTAAAATATAACTAGGAGTAAATGTGTAATAATTTAATTTATAATAATAAATAAGCTACATATTACTTGGGGTTAGTTTAATTCGTTAAACTCTTATTGCTAAAGTAACTTGTCATTGAAAAATATTAGGTTGAAACACCACCAGCCCTCCTTGTCATCGCGTTGTAACGTCGTCTGACATTGCTCAGGGTCATCGTGTTGTTACGTCGTCTGACGTGATGCCTGAAGTATACCAGCGGCTCAAGAACATCGGTAGAGTAGAGTTGTAAAGAGGGTGGTAAGTTTCATCTCTATTATTAATGAGTTTGTTGTAGGGATTGAAGTAGTTGACTATAGTTGTCCTTATTCATATAAGAGTTTATTGTTCATTATCCACAACCATGTAGTTTCACACCTTACACAATTTTTGAGAGGATATGTGAATAATATGATAATAGGAGATTATTTTGAGAGAGACTTTATGATGTAACAAAAAAAATTGATTGCAATTTCTACTTGATTAAACTTACTCGAACCAATTATGTTAATCTAAATTTTTGTGTGTACATTTTAGTACTCCTTTACCCTTAGCATGATTACACAATGATTTGCTTCATCCTCATATGTTGGCCTCTTCTACTAATAATATTTTTCTCATGACAAGGAGTCCTAATGATCTGAACAAGAAACTAAAATTATCAGCTACTTTCTTCTCTAGCATGGGTATGTATAACATTGACAAAATGAAGATTATGATAACTAAATACAATAGGATCACTTAAATTCATTTCATTATGTTCGTAGTAGCTTGCATGAAGGGAATTGATACAAATATCTTAAAATTGATTTCATAACAAGCTTAAATGAAACTATATAATTGACAAAAAAATAAATAGAAGACGAAAATCTTATTATGGACTTGGAAAATGGTGTAAGTAGATAGATATTTGGATATAAAATAAGAAGAAAATTCTCATGGAGACTCTCATCAATATTGTAATCTTATATATTTATGAGTTTGAGATTATAAAACCTCTAAAGAATCATGGATAATGATAAAGAAAATCTAAAACCATTTTATTATATATGATCTCAAAATTGAAGGCAGTACACACTCTCCTATACTCATAGAAGAAAGTATTTTCGCCATTAAGAGTTATGAATAGGTAGTTAATATATAGTAATAGGTAGCTAGTGTACGATAACATGATATCTATCCTATCATATAAGAGGCTTCCTAAAATTTCTTCTGACCCAAACATTCACACTTGTAACTCCATTGGGTTTGGCTTCAAGATATCTGATATGGGTTCAATTATGAACAAATCAAGTTTGTATAGTAATTACAATCTTGGAAATATTATTATATTTAAATTTATGGTGGGCCCATGCTAATGATCATCTCTAATGATGTGTTAGTGGCAATGCTTACATGGGAAAACAACAATCTATTAATTTGGATAGGTGATTCAACATAGTTCCATACTAAGTTTGAATATAGTGTTAAAAGATTAAGTGTAGGAAAATGAATTTGCTTTTTGAATGTATATTTTCCATTTATAGAAATTGTGTTTGACTATGTGAAATTTGAGTTCCTCTAATTATGATACATTATTTCTCCTACAATATATATATAAACAATTGAATTTCCTTAAAAAAATTATGGAATTCTAAATAACACACTTATCATATATAGTTATTTTTCACAATTTATAATATTAATTTTATGTATCTTTTAACTTATAAAAATCACAATATTCTTGAAATTGCAATGAATTGCATTAGCCTTAGGTATAACTTTCTGAACATTATCAAATATTTTTTATAATTTTTATAATTTTTTATAATATATATCTTAGGATGTACCAGTGGAGAATATAATTTATTGTGAAGAGGTTAAAGCCTAAAAACGTTATAGAAAAAGTAAAAGGGATGTGTAATTTAATATTGTGATATATGTCAAAGAAAAATATGTTACAAATACTAAACTATCTTAACTTATAAATAAGATATTAATTTTGGAATATTCACAATTGACTCTCTATGTATTTTTATTTTCATCAATAATGGATTTTCCATAAAAGTGGAACATTTATTATATTTACAACTCAAATCACCATGTCATCATCTCAAACATATATCAAGGGAAACCACATTAGGAAAAAGATTCACTAGAGTTGACACTACCACTTGATAAATAAGAAAGCAATGAAAATAATATGAATACATTTTTAAATGTGCATGTATGTTCATAAAACCATGCACACATTTTTAATAGCATGTGCACATTCCTAAAAGAACACCTGCACTTTTGGTAACTTGCATTTTTAAATGTGCATGTACGTTCATAAAACCATGCGCACATTTTTAATAGCATGTGCACATTCCTAAAAGAACACATGCATTTTTTTGTAACTTGCATGATATTTTAGGACCTTGCACATGATTTTAAGAACACATGTTCTTTTAAAAAGATATGTGTGCACACTTTTGTGAGAATTCTTTTGCGTAATATATACCCCTCATCTCAAACTAGTGATATGATTCAATGACATACTATGGTATAAGAATTAAGTATTTGTACTACATTGTTTAAGATGAGAAGCCAATGAAAAATGGGCCTTAGCAGTAAGTATCATGGTCCCTAGACCAAAAACTTGAACCAAAATCATGCATGACATCCTTAGGGCATCCCTGTCATCCAACTATGAATACATGGAAGAGTCTTGAAGCCCTTCACATAGTAGAGGAGTAAAATTCCTTGGACACAAAATTAGTTTATATATGAAGATCAATGTTTCGTGCCCTAACTATGTCCAATGACGAACTAATCATGTTTGAAGTGGAATTACTCACCCGAAATGGATAAACGCTTTTCCTAAAGCCTGATTATATGGACTCCTCCATAAAATATGATTAAAGTTCCATGACCTAGATATAGTGCTAAAAATCTTACAACCGACTTAACCCCTCTTAAAGTCGAATTATTCCATATAAAGGTCATATGAGTTGGTTCAAATCAACATCCATATCCTTCTAGCTTTAGAATCTACCTTTAGGTCTTAAGGCCTAATTTTCCTCCCCTAACAAGTTCAAGGCTATCCTAGATGCCTTAAGGATTTCTTTTGGAGCTAAGGCATTACCTTCTTTCATAAATAATTTATAGGATTATAGGATATATACAACCTTCTCAGAACAACCTAGTGTCAATTAGATATCCAATCATAGGTGAAGAACATCCCCATAATGCCATGTGTAGTCTTTTAACGCACCATTTTTGGCTAAAGATGGATAGAGTATTCCTTTCCATCCTAGGGGTCATATCTTAGCCATGTTAAGGGATCAAAGAGTCAAGACCCATGTTTGAGGTGAAATTTTTTCCTTTGGATGCATAGAGTCTTTCTTAAGGACTTAATGCTAGGACTTCCTCCGTTAACCATGTTCAAGGCCATATGACCCAAATAGTACTAAGAACATTCCAATAGAGCTGATATCCTCTCCTAAGGGCCAAAGAACCCATAGAAAGGTCTTATGTGGTGGTCAAAGTCCTTTTTCATATCCCTCCATAGTTAGAAACTACCTTTAGGGTTTGGGCCATATGATTCCTCCCCCAACGATTGTCAAGGATACTCAAGATGCCTCAAATATTTATGGAATCGAAGAAATGCCATGCTCAACATGCCTCAAACGTTACCATAGGAGATAACACATGGATTTCTTTAACATATCATTTTGATGGAGTTACAAAACATACCTTATTCTAAAAACCAACTAGTAGAACTAACATCCATATTAATAAGTGAAGGATACCCTCACAAGGACATGTCTCACTATTTGAGGCATCCTTCATGCCCTTTGATGGCTAAAAGTTTCCATTATGGCCTAAAGTTCATACATACTCCATTAACAATGTCTAAGTCCTCAAGGTCCATCTTAAGGTGACATTGTTTTCCCAAAACACGTAAAAGTCTTTCAAAGCTAAGTTTTCCTCTCCCAACCATGTTGTAATAACCATGACCCAAATATAGTGCTAAAAATATTCTAATAGAGCCCATATTCCCTCTTGAAAATCAAAGATATCATAAAATTTCCTATGTGGTGGTTTAATTGCTCATCCACATTGCTTCAACCCTAGGAACTACCTTTAGGTCTTTAGTTTCTTCCCCCAACCATGCTTAAGGAAACGAAATTCATATTCATAGTTGAAAACATCCTAATGATGACCATATTCCATCTAGGAGGTAGACATAATTCTAAGTACATTGTATGTGGTGGTTGGAGGTATTATTATTAGGGTTAAATACACAGGAGCTTACATTAGGTCCTAGGGTTTTATTTTCCTCCCTTGGTCATGTTTGTTTCCTTGTGGCCTATAATTGGTCGTGCTGGACCACAGACGTAGCCTGGAAGATAGGTGGAAGTCCTTATTAATTATTGTATTCTAAACCCTAGTACATATTCAAATATTCTAATTACACTAATATCCCAATGATGAAAGGTACAATTTGGATAAAATACTTTAGTCATAAAAGTGTGCACACATGGCTACTAGTACATGATCATTCCTGAAATTGTATGTGTGTTTTTGTAAGTGTACACAAGTAATTAGGGATGTGGAGTTTCTTTTGAGAACACACACATTCTTTAGTAACATGGGAATGCTTTTAGGAACATCTAAATTATTTTATAAACACATGCACATTCCTGAAATATTCAGGCTAGTAAGCAAACCTTTTCACAAGTTTTTTCAATTTTGAAAATAAAATATGTGTCTTGTTAAGAAAGGGTTTGAATCTGCCAAAGATGAAAACCCTTTATCAATATTCTCAATTTTAAGAAGGGATTTACATATAGGGATTTAATCCTTTGAAGCGCATGATTATATATATATATATATATATGAAGGAGTGTTGATGAGGGATGACATGAGGATGCTAGATAATAACTCAACCATTGCGTGATAAAGAAATAAATCAATTTGCATAATAACGATAATACTAATGTGTTATAAGCTCAAATTTTAAGGAAAATTGTAATGTGATGTGTTTGAGGGAAAAATGAAATTAATATACTATAAGGAGGTTATCGACCCAAATCTATAAAAATAGAATATTTCTATTTATTCACTAGTGTGAAGAAGAAAATAAGTTTTACTAAAATAAGAACAATTTCTCATGAGCTCCATAGTGAAACTAGTAGTTGGTAAATTCCCAAAACCCCTTTGAATGAAAGATTGCCACATTTGTGACAATAAGAGAATTTATGATGAAAAAAAGTATCATATATTTTTCATAGTAAACATAGATTAGATCTAAATTTCAAAATATTTTCTACACTGCCAACCTTCTTGATGATATAACTCAATAGAACTATGATAGTCTTGCAACACTACTCTCAATGTTTTTAGAGGATAGCAATAAAACTCTAAAGAGTTCCAAGTATTATCTTACCTTCTTCGAGTCTAGAAAACCATTTTTAGTCTCATCGTCATCTCTCTCACACACACACATATCTTATTCTTAAAATATTTCAAAGGTGTGTTATTCAATATATGATAATAATCTACTTGAGGTGGATGTTGAAATTTATTATTTACATTGAAATATATTATTAGTCAATGCCTCCTCGGGGACTATAGAATGCTTCTTGTACTCAAAGTGTGTTGAATCTCCATTAATAGGTATTTTTTTTGCAATTTAAACAAAAGATTTGGGAAAATGTTGAACATTTCTATTTTCCATAAATTTAAAAATAATTTTCTAATTTCCTGCAAATATTATTTCTAATTTTTTATTGGCTCAAGCAACTCTGATGGGACATAATTCTCCCAATGGAGAGTCACAATTAATTTAAAAATAATAAAAAACTAATTTGGTAAGTTGTCATTCCATTGGTAAATGCTCTAACATTGACAATATTATGGTATTGCTAAATTCCCAATGATAAAAAAGTGAGGTTGTTCCATGTCCTTTATGTAAGCTAAAAAGTCCCTAAAATTGAGTGGAGTGAAGAGTTCCACACAATTGAATTAATTTGAAGCCATTTGAAGCCATGTAGTAACTGACAGTGTTAATTCTATTTGAACATGTGATGAGAGAAAATTTACCGTGGGTGCTCTTTGATAAATTTATCTTGTTCAAGAATCAAATTTCAATTCTGTGTGGGAGGGTTAACGAGTACGAGTGGTTCTAGGAGTGAATTTAGTGTGATATTTATTCTTTAAAAAAATAAACAATGTTTCTTTGACATTTCTTTAATAGAATCCTGCAAATTAGCAACAAATCTAACAATCTAATGTCTTCATTTCAAGTGCTATTCAGTTGTTTTTTTGATTTTATTGATGCATTCTACACCGTTTATTAATGTCCAAATAGACTATACTCTTGTCAAATTCTATTTTAACATTAGATGAGAGTGAATTCTCATTCAAAAATGAATTTTCAATTATGCGTAGGAGGGTTAACGAATTGGCCTTGCTTGGTTAGTGACACTCTTCATAATTTGTATTCAATAATGTGTTTTTCACACATTAAACATGAAATATGAATGTACAGTTTATCTAATATAATTCACTTTGATTTCTAACTAAAAAGCCAAAAATTGTTATACCCATTTCAATTATGTGATTGGCACAAACAAAACATCGAAAAAAATTTGTAAACTTATCGAATATGGGTTCATTTGTTCACAATTAATCCTCATAATAGATTAATATTCTAAACATAAAATAATTTTTAGTAAATTAACTTTTACTATCTTCCCATTAGCAACTATGGCTTCGTACCATGTGAAGTGACATCCACAATCGACCATATGAAAGTTAATGTGTTATGTAATTCATGAGTAAACTTTTAATTTCGGTGGTTCTGGTCAAAGTGTCAAAATTAAAAGTTAGGAAAGCCAATGATACACACCATTTGTATTAATTAATTGTAGCATTTCACGCCTCACATGCAAGATTGTTCTTCTTCATTTAAGGCCCCATAGGATTTATGTGCCTAGGTTCGATTATGTGGAGCTTACAACAAGACTAAGATTGAGCACTGACAAAATATTGAGATTGTTAAACCATTATGATGAGAGATCCATCAGGCAGAGAATTGTATTATGTAGAGTTACTCCACACCTTATCACAATGAAAATCTTGGCACAACACATCGTCAACCCATTGTGCGGAGAGGTAGAAACAAATGTTTCTACCATCTGTGCAATTTGTGCAAGTTATAGTGCCCATCACTTGTGTTAACTATAGTTGACGTGTTTAGGTATGTACGTACCATTGCATCGGAGGTAAACCGACCACATTTCATTTGAAGGTTATCGTAGTAGAGATTCTGTAGAGGTTTTGTGCAAGTTATAGTGCCCATCACTTGTGTTAACTATAGTTGACGTGTTTAGGTATGTACGTACCATTGCATCGGAGGTAAACCAACCACATTTCAATTGAAGGTTGTAGTAGTAGAGATTCTGTAGAGGAATTTCATAATGCGAAGTGTGAGGGTCTGTACCTCCGCATTATGCATAACTATAGATACCATAGTTAGGTTCCTAAACTATGTGTTGTTTGCAAAAGTCTTCATTGAATGGGCAGAGGATCTATAAGTAATCACTAAACTTGACATCTCACTAACATAAACCAAGGAATATTAAATGTAGTTAAAGCATAAACAAAAGTTTGAAATATACATAGAACAATATGACGTAAGCATATACATTGAATGTTGAGGATCATAGGCACTCGCATAAGAAATAGGTCTTATAACACTTATTACCTAGAAGATCAACTAAGAATCCATCAAATGATGGCATCATTCCCAAGCCAAATCTCTCCACACTAACTACATATACAAAAATTATCAATAGAGGTGTGTTTGCCATATACGACGAACCTCATGGACTGGCACCAGTGTCGTGATGACATGTCTCTAGATTCCCCATCAATTTAATGAGGATCATAGGTACTCACATAAGTTATATGGCTTATAGCACATATTACCGAGAAGATCAAGTGAGAATCCATCAAATGATGGCATCATTTGCAAGCTAGAGCTCTCTACTTTCACTACATATACACAAATTGTCAATAGAGGCGTGTCTGACATTGACAATGAATCTCACGGAATTGCACCAGTATGGAGACAACATATATGTAGATTCAAATAAGGTCTGAGATAATTTATTCATAAAGCCTTCTTTGGTTGTGCAGAAAACCAGTATACAGAGCTTTCACTGTGGTGAAAGCTCTACACTCATGCACAATATTCACTATGCGAGAAGCTCCACATAAGAAAATATTTGCACACCCATTTCTACCAGTTGAAATATGTTTAAATGAATTCCCAATAGGAAAATAATTAATTTTATAGAAATTTTTTATTTCTCACGTATTGTCTTATCGACTTTGAAAAAGTGATGCAAGTTATTACTAGGCCTCTCAATGCGCAAGGCATGTTGGATGTACAAAAACTAGATATATAAAAAGGATATATGTTTGAAGAGTTCGCAAAAGCCTTACTGAAGTGTCTTCCAACCACCAAATAAGTACTATCTAAGATTGCACTTGCATCAATAATTCGTTTTCCCACAGGAAATAGCAGTCCCTTCTTTGCCCCATTTTTATGTGTTTAGCTTAAAATTCTTTGTTGAAGAAAGAGTTCATGCTAGATGTACAAAATTTGAAGTTATATTACATAAACTTACCTCTACATATCGATTAAGCGAAATTTGATGCATTTCTTCACATTACATGACTCAAAGGTGGTTCCAATTTTGTGGTCAATTTGCTTGTCACTATATCCTCATATCGAGTGATTTTATTCAAATTACTAATTAATTGGAAACCATAATAAATTCGTAAACAATATTTGATGCAATTTCCACTTTTGAGTTGTTGATGCAACACTGCCACACATCAAGCCTAGAACTAATAGGGGTGGTGGGCTTTAGGGCAGCCTTAACTGTCATTAGGGTTTCTTAGTTGTGCAGTGTTGTCCCGATATAGAAAATGGGGTCTTGGCGAAGGGTTTAGACGTGAAGATAACTCAAAATTGGAGCAAAGACCAGGATAGAAGAAATTGGATTAACGTATACAAAGTATAGATTGGGAAAGTCAAGTTTCCAATAATGGCCTATTAGTAGTGTGCTTAAGCCCAATCCAACTTCAGGGTGAGACCTCAACCTCCTCTCCCTCTCATTTTTTTTTGTGTTTTTAAATTAAGAAAACAAAACGGCATCCACAACAACCTATTGTGAAAATTATTGTAAAGAGAAATAATTTATATCCGCATTAACAAAACAATATCTCAAGGAAGGATGTGGGGAGGAAGTATATGCTGGTTGTGCTGAGGTGGTTGCGCCGAGGAATATGTATAAGGGATGGTGTATGAAGAAAGCTTGTGTGGAGAAAGTTGTATAAAGGAGGTTTCGCAGAAAGCGTTTGTGGAGGTTGTGTAGATGTGGCTGTGAGGAGGAAGCATGTCGGGAGGAGGGAAGAGGTTGTGGTGATGTGGTTGTAAGGAGGAAGAATGTGTGGAGGAGGTAGAAAGCATGTGTGACGGTGGTTGTATGGATATGGTTGTGAAAAGTAGGCCTGTGGAGGAAGCATGTGTGGAGACAATCATTTAATTAACGAGAAACAGGGACTATACCTCATTGTAGCTATTACCTTGTTGTAACTATTATCCTTATATATTAATATTTGTGTTTAAATATTACAGGTCAATTCCTAATAATAAATATAAGTACAAAATAGTGAGACTTATTCATCATACATGCATGTAAAAAACATGTATATGTGAAGTGAGATTTTCTCACTTTGAATTAATTCATCTCTATATTAAAATTACTACCGATTTATTGACATCAAATGGTAAAAACAATGGTAAACATTTATAAACATCAAATGGTAAAGAAAAATTTTAGCAAATTTTTTTTATGACTTTCTATTCATGATGACATACGACATAATCTAATTATCATAATCGTAGGTGGCCTCTTTGAATTATACTCATCAAACGCGATATACAAGACTAGATTATTTTACAAATTTCTAACATAAAAAAATTTAATTACGTGGTAAAAAATGAGGTTTGCACGATTTTCTTACAAATTACCAAGTTAACAAAAATCTAAAAGAGGAAAAGTGAGATAAATGTATGAAGATTCCAAAATTTGGTATTTTTGCAAGATATTTCCAACGCAAAGAGTGGAAGTTGTACATTGACAGCCTTTGGCGGAGCCGCGTGATACAATGGTGGCGATCGGGCATATGAATGGTGGCAAACGGTACAAAGCAGTTCCAAACAGACAATGGTCAAATGGGGCAAAGTGGTTTCAAAGAGATAAATATGACACAAGACATTGTTATGGACGTGCAGAGTTGATAATTTTGTGTTATAAGTTCCCTCAAAGGATAAATTTAATCATATGTTTGATAATTTTTTTTTATTATTAATTTAGGTTAGTTAGGTTTGTTGTTGATTATTATTAATTTAGTATTGATTAATGCAATTCAAAATGTTTAATTTTGATAAATAATTATTTTTTAATAATTAAAAAAAATTGTTTAATATATTCGATTATAATTTAAATGTTTTTATATATTTTGCATAATATAATATTTTGTGGATAATTGTTTCAGGTATTTAAACTCATAATTTATAGATATAATTAAAATATTCCTATATTATTTTTAGATATTTGTGTAGTGATTTTCTTTAACACCTTTTCCTCCCATATCTACTTAAGAAACCAGTCAGTGGGGGTAAATATGTGACAAGAGAAGACATATAAGGGATTCAACCTCCTTGGCGACCTTAAGGAAATGGAATCGAAAAAACACATCAATAAAACC